>CAUYLG010066059.1:0-26480 GCA_963573385.1 Cacajao melanocephalus | reverse complement strand
TTGGTTCCAGGTCTTTGCTATTGTAAACTGTGCTGCAATGAACATTCGTGTGCATGTGTCCTTATAGTAGAACGATTTATAATCCTTTGGATATATACCCAGTAATGGGATTGCTGGGTCAAATGGAATTTCTATTTCTAGATCCTTGAGGAATCACCACACTGTCTTCCACAATGGTTGAACTAACTTGCACTCCCACCAACAGTGTAGACTGGACAGGGAAAATGTGGCACATATACACATGGAATATTATGCAGCCACCATAAACAATGAGTTCGTGTCCTTTGTAGGGACATGGATGAACCTGGAAACCATCATTCTCAGCAAACTGACACAAGAACACAAAATCAAACACCGCATGTTCTCACTCAGAGGCGGGTGTTGAACAATGAGAACACATGGACACAGGGAGGGGAGCACTACACACTGGGGCCTGTTGGGGGGAAATAGGGGAGGGATAGTGAGGGGTGGGGAGTTGGGGAGAGATAGCATGGGGAGAAATGCCAGATATAGGTGAAGGGGAGGAAGGCAGCAAATCACACTGCCACGTGTGTACCTATGTAACAATCTAGTATGTTCTTCACATGTACCCCCAAACCTAAAATGCAATAAAAAAAAATAACAGATGTTGGTGAGGATTCACAGAAAAGGGAACACTTAGATACTGTTGGTGAAAATATAAATTAGTTCAACCTCTACAAAAAACAATATGGATATATCTCAAATAACTAAAAATATGACTCCTGTTTGACCCAAACATCCCACTACTGGAAACTGTCCAAAGGAAAAGAAATCTTTATATAAAGAAAGACATTTGCACACCATATATTTATTGCAATACTATTCACAATAGCAAAATCATGGATTCAATCTAAGTGTACTCCGAAAATGGACTGGATAAAGAAAATGTGGTATATATACACAATGGAATACTCCCCAGAAATAAAGAAGAATGAATTAATGTCCTTTGCAGCAACATGAATGGAGTTTTTAGGCCTTTATCGTAAGAAAACTAACTCAGAAGCAAAAAATCAAATGTCTTAAGTTCTCTCTTATATGTAGGAGCTAAACAATGAGTACATATAGATATAAAGATGGAGGCAATAGACTCTGGGGACTCCAGAAGGAGGGAGGTAGGATGGGGGTCGAGGGTTGAAAATTTACCTAGAGTGTACAATGTTGTGTATGTAGGTGATGGGTATACTAGAAGCCCAACTCCCTCCATTATGCATGTAATACCCATATAACAAACAAACACATGTAACTCCTGAGTCTAAAATAAGATTAACGAAATAAATAAACAAAACTGCAATGGCAGAAATACTTGACATTGTATAGAGAGGATTATGTTTCTGTAATTAAGATCAAATCAACATGGATTTTCAATCAGTTTCTTTTGGACAATATTAGATATTCCTCTTTTTTTAAATTGAAGCATCTCACCATTCTAGAGTCAAAAGACTAAAAAGTGCTAAAATTTGATGATTTTGTAAATTGTGATACACTATAAAGCAAAAAGCTAAGAAATATAAAATCTTATCCCAAACTTATTTTTGTTCAAGTCCATCAGCGATTAAATTGAATTCCTGATGTTCTGTCAGTTATTTTGGAAGTAACAGGTAGGACACCAAACATTCAAAACTGGTATTGTATTTGACATGTAAATAAAGATGTTAGTCATTGTTAGGACTACACTAAAAAGCAATTTGATATTCTTGCATATGTAGAAATATGTATCGAAATCTAACAGGCCTGGCTCACTACTAAGAATCTTGGTTAAAAACCTGTATGATTTTTTCAGGCCCAGACACAGGCAATTGCAAAGACTTTACCTGGATGGGCCTCAAGGAAGATAGCCACCTTTTGCAGAACACACTCGGTCCACAGAGAGTGCACTGCAGTCTCTAAAGGGGGCTGCAGTCAAGGACTCAGGCAATCTGGCAGATCACACTCTGCATATTTAAACTCCTAACCCCAGCACCTTCATTTCTTTCTTTTTTTTTTTAAGCCACCACTCTGCTTCTTTTATTCTTCCAAAGAAACAAAATATAAATAGAATCATGTAGCTATCACCTAGATTTAGCCATTGTTAACATTTTTGCCATAGCTTATATTTTTCTCAGTATTTTAAAGCAAATTACTCAAAATATTTTATCTCTAAATATTTGATATGTTAGAAATAAGGACATTTTCTCACATAACCGCAGTATTAGCATCACAGCTAACAAAATTTACATAACTTGCTGATACAATCTGACACTCAATCCCAGAAATGTTTTCCATAGCTATTCAAACTGGGATCTACTAAAGAATCACTCACTGCATTGGCTGTTATGTCTCTCAAATTTCTTTTAAACTACAATAGAACCAACACAAAGTGTCTTTTTTTCCCATACATTATCTTGTTGAAAATACATGTCCTGTAGAATATTCTACTTTCTGAGTTTGTCTAATGATTTCTTCATGTTGTCATTAAAATTTTTATTTACCCACTGTATTTTCTAAAAAGTGAATGTTAGTCTATGAAATATCCCAGCACCTTCATTTCTAGAGTCTCTTTCTTTGAGGCCTGGCAAGAGTCTCTTCAGATGTTTCTATTGAGATCTCAATATAGGTGGAGGAGGGAGAAAACACAGAGGCTTTCTCCAGCTCTGATTTAGCACCCAGAAGTTTTCCACCCCTGGGCCCTGCTCTGTCACATATCTCTCTTCAGAGTTCCTCATTAAGGTCCAAAGGTTATTTCAATCCACAATCCACAGGTAAAACTGGAACAAAAGAAGCAGCCTTTCTTTTGGACCCTTGATTACACTACCACGATAAGCACTTAAAGGATTCTCTTTCATTTTTGTCTTGTGACTTTAATCGCTACTCTGCTACCTGGTAAGTCAACTTTCCTTCAGCTGAGCTGACTTTCTGACACATAATCAAAACAAAAACAAATTCAGAGGTATGCATCTTTTCATACTTCGTATTGAAACACAGTTACTTCTATTACTAACAACATGTAAACAATGTATATTACTTCATTTATGTGTCTGTGAAGAACTTCACTATAGATATAGTAGATTTTGTAAAATTCAATGACATTTTTGAAAAAAAGTGTGATGTTAAAATAACATGCTGAAATGAGAAAGGTTCCCTTGTCACCCTAGCAGGACATGCAGTGGGGATGTGGCTCACTTCTTCAGTGCCCTGCTCCTCAAACCTCTAGGGGGGCATACAGACAGGCAGGCTGTGGGGTTCTAACCCCACGGCAGTGTCTAGTGAATATTTACAGCTCCCGAAGCCCCAGTGGGTGTGTGTTACAGGGTGCTCTCTTAGTTTTCCCTCTATAGGCGGCTTGTGTTAACCAGCTCAAATAGACCCCCTTCCTTAACACAAGGACAGAGGGATTTCTGTATCCCAAGGTTTCTTGCCTTGGTGTATCTGAAGAATCAGATCACATGTGGGCTTGGAGAATGAGTGCAAGGCTCTATGCTGATGGGGGAGCCAGAGGTAGATGGTTTTCCCCTGAAGTTGAGCCACTTTATGTCCCCCAGCTCTCCTTCTGCCTTGCCCCGACAGTGGATGGCCATCCAGTTGCAGGTGTGCTCTTCAGCTGGCCTGCTCTTCAGCTAGCGTGCTCTTAACCACCGGCCACTTGAGTCCTCTTCCCCCAATGTGTTCCTGATGATGTCGAGCCACCTGTGTGTCTGCCTGCTAGGGTCTTGGGTTTTTATAGGCCCGGGATGGGGCCATCGTGGGCCAGCGTGGTCTTGGGAAACGCAACATTTGGGCAGGAAATGCCTGTCCTCACTTAGGTTTGTGGGGGTGGAGCCCTAGCCAGGGACCATGCCCTCCTCTGCTCCTCACTTCCCTTCCCAGCTTCCTATTGTTTAAAGGGACCACACTTTTCCCTTCCCAGCACTCCCATATTAATACCATTCTGTCTTAAAGTTAATATATTCATTCAAATGTTTTTGCAAGAATCAACTATATTGGAAATATAAATATGTTCCAGTTTTTAAAAAGGGAAATACTTTCTTATTGAGATCCCCATCTATGATCCTCACCCACTTGCTTATTTATTTATTCAGCAAATTTATATTCAGTATCTAAAATTTGCTAGTTGTTGGGCTTATTACCAGATACATAGCTGTGAGGCAAGACAAAATATTCCTTATCTCACAGTTTTATATTTAAGTGGAGTGTAGAACACAGTTTGTTGGAATTCAGAAAAACTGTATTTTATGAATCCAAGCAGTCACAAGTGTGTTCAAACTCTAAAGAAGAAACAAACCCTTTACGTGCATAGAATACATGAATAATAATTTGCACCTATATTTTGTTTCTTTGCTTATTTTATTTACTATCATAGTATTATTAAGGAAGTCAAAATTACGAAATTACAGGATTGAAACTAAAAGTTTATGTTAGGGAGTTTGGAAATATGTATTTATAATGAGGCACCCGATATGAAGATTTTCTCCCTGTAATATTTTTCTTAAGTTTCCCACTACAGAAGGATCTGTAAAAACAGGGTAACGAAATTATATACAATATGAATGTTGATATTTTCCTGCCCCATATAGCCCAGGGCTTGCTCAGTTGTCTCATTAATAAAGCTGCATTGTGGCTGGGATTAGGCTATAGATAGACACAACAAGATAGACTCATTGCCACTTTAAAACATGTACATTCTTGTGTACTTTTATAAATACAGTAAATCCCATTGATTAAAGGATATATGTAGATGTATATGTATGGAGTAAGATGTATATATGAAGATGTATATTCACGGATTAAAGGATTCTCTGATTCTCTTCCATTTTTCGGCTTGTTGCATTAATTGGACTCTGGCAGTAGCCAGCTCTCTGGTGGCTCAACTCTTTTCCAGCTGAGCTGAGTTCCTGACACCCACCAAAACAAAAACAAATCAGAGATATATACCCTTTCATAGTTTGTATTGAAATAAAATTACTTCAAACAACATGTAAACTAAACAATGTATATTACTTCATTAATATTCCTATGAAGAACATTATTCTAGATATCATAGATTTTTAAAAAATTTGATGACGTTTTTCAAAGGAATAGGATGATAAAGTCCCATTGCACTCTTCCTTGCAATGCTTTCTGTAACTCTCTCAATAAACCTGTGAGGTAGGCATTACAATCATACCCAGTTTACAAATGAGGGAACTGAAGCTCAAGGGGAGAAGACGATGGTGCAGACAAGAGCTCTAGCTTTTAAAATATATATATATATATATATAATGACACGTGTGTATTCATACTTCTTGATACAAAATATATTTATATAACTGATTGTCACTTTTACAAGCATCAGATTATGATTTCCTCAGTGAAAGCAGTAAAACTAGCCAGTGAAAAGGACTCTATATATTGTGTTCATTTTCTATAATAGACAATTTATCACCTCGTGTTGACTCATTTGATCAAAATAACCTATGCAACAATCTTGCATGTTCTTCACATGTACCCCAAAACCTAAAATGCAATAAAAAGGGCTGATACATGAAAAAAGATTAACAGGCTTCAGCCTTATAGCAAAAGAGGAAGTAGATAAGAAAAAATAATAATAATAATAATTTCAATTCCTAAATTATTTTGTATTTAGATTCATTGTCTTTGGTTGGCATAAATTAAATTATGTAAATCAATTAAAATTGTATATATACCCAAATCATTACATTGAGTATTTTGGATCAAAACTCAATTTGTATTATAATAATTATAGTATCTTTTCGTCACAAAATAACCCATAATGCAGAGTTTTACTTTTATCTTATTACAAATTTTATTGTTTTCTAGTCACAGGTACTCCTACTAAGGACACATATATTAGCTCATTTTTATCTTTACAGTTATATTTTCCTGATAATTACTTTTCTACAAAACATAAATTAAACATGTTTCAAACATGTTAGAAAGTGAAAATAACCATTTCTAAGCATAAAACATTCTAACTTCAAGTTTATTTGTGTAAAGGGTTAAGGTTACCTGAATGCCATCATTTTATGAAGTACAAAACTCTAGTTATATTACTAATTCCCCTCTGTGTGGAATAAAACACTGCATATGGCTATAACATTGATTTCTAATTTTATGAAAATTGCCCTACCAACAGCTGGTCCCTTGAACAAATGAATATGTCAATGGCTGATTACAGATTAATGATATAGTTATTCTTCAAAGGTATAGCTATTCACATTCAAATTTGGCCTCATGGTAGTTTAGAATGCTTAGTTAAATGAAAAACTCTTTAGCTTATGCAAATAAATACTTTTATTTATATAAAATTGAACGCCTTTGAAAATATACACAGTTTAGAAGAAAAGAATTGAAAACTTTAAATTTAGGTTTATTGAAAAGCACATGTGCTTTGAATGCGATGATTTATCAAGATCAGAATGAAGTAACTGCTAATCAAATTTGCCTTAAAGCATCAGACAATATTATGTTATCTGACATGTTTATTTAGAGTCAATTTTTAAACATTTATTCAACTTCTACAGATGTAAAAGTTCGGTTTAAAAATCAGAAATTGCTCTGAAATCCTATTGTCAAGCACATTCCAAAAATATGTCACTACTTACTTAAAATGTTACAGAATTATTTTTTTAAAACATTTTCCAGATTTTAATTGACTAATTGTAACTGTATATATTTATTTGGTGCAGTATGATTTTATTTTACATATCTACCTTGCATAATGCTCCAGTCAGCTTTGTTTGTGTATCCATCACCTCAATCATTTATTATCTTTTGTGGCGGGAACATGCAAAAGCCTCCCTCTTAGCTATTTTGTAGTACACACTAACTGTTAACTGTGGTCATGACGCAGTGAAATAGCACACCAGAATTTATTTCTCTTGTGTAATTGTAACTTTGTAGCCTTTGACCAGCCTCTTCCTATCCTCCCTTTCCCCCTTCCCTCCTTAGTCTCCGGTACCGACTCTTCTACTATCTGCTGGCTGTTATAATATCAACTTATATACTTTATATTCCACATGTGAGTAAGATCATGTGGTATTTGTCTTTCTGCATTCAGCTTGTTTCACTTAACTAAGTCATCTATTTCCTTCATGTTTTCACAAATGTTAAGATTCCATTCTTTTTTATGGCTGAATAGTATTTTATAGTGTATATACCACATTTTCTTTATATTATATATTCATCCACTGTTGGACACAAATGTTGATTAAATATCTTGACCACAGTAAATAGTGCTACAATAAATATGCCAGTGCAAATATCTCACTGACATACCGATTTCATTTCCTTTGGATATATACACAGGAGTGTGATTGTTGAATCATATGGTAGATCTTAAAACTAGAACTTTTTTTAGAAACCTCCATACTGTTTTCCATAATGGCTACATTAGTTTATAATCCCAACAGTGAATAAGTATATAATTTTCTCTACATCATCACCAGCGCTCAATTTATTTTTAAGAATAACCATTCTATATGAAGTGAGGTGGTATCTCATAGTGGCTTTGATTTGCGTTTCACTGTTGATGGGTGATGTTGATAATTTTTTCTTATACCTATAAGCTATCTGTTCTTTTTTTTTAGGAGTTTAATTATTTTTTACTTGTTACTGTTATTACACAAATTATCTTTAGTATCTTCATTTTTTTATCTTTTCTTTTTTCCTCTTTTTTTTTAATTATTATTATACTTTAAGTTCTGGGGTACATGTGCAGACCGTGCAAGATTTTGAGAAATAACAATTAAGGCCTCTGCCCATTTAAAAAATTGTGTTATTTTTGCTGTTGAATCATTTAATATCCTTATATATTCTGAATATTAACTCCTTGACAGATTTAGAATTTGCAAATATTTCTTTTCCATTATGTAGGTTATCTTTTCACTATGTTAATAGTTTCCTTTTCTGTACAAAACCTTTTGAATTTGATGTAATTCCATTTGTATAGTTTTGCTTTTTGTTTTCTGTACTTTTGAGATCTTATTTTAAAAATCCTTTCTCAGCCCAATTTCCTGGAGTATTTTACCTGTTTTCTTCTAGTACTGTCATAGCTTCTGCTTGTTTGTTTAAGCACTTAATCTATTGTGAGATTTTGTTTTGTTTTGTTTTGTTTTCCCAGAAGGGAGTCTCATTCTGTAGCCCAGGCTGGAGTGCAGTGACACCATCTCGACTCACTGAAACCTCGGCCTCCCCGGTTCAAATGATTCTCCTGCTTCAGCCTCTCGAGTAGCTGGGACTACAGGCGTGTGCTACCACGCTGGGCTAATTTTTTGTATTTTTAATAGAGACGGAGTTTCATCGTGTTAGCCAGGATGGTCTCAGACTACTGACCTCATGATCCGCCCACCTCAGCCTCCCATGAGTTGATTTTTGCATGTGGTTGAAGGTAGTGTTCTAGTCTCATTCTTCATTATTCTATATAAGGATATCCAGTATTTTCAGCATCATTTATTAAACACACTGTCTTTTTTCCAATGTTTGTCTTAGGCACTTTTGTTGAAAATTATTTGGCTGTAGATGTTTGAAATTTTTGAATGATGTTTTAGTACTGATTAAATTTCCTGATTTTTTATTGGTCTGCTCAGATTTAATATGGCTTCAAATTTAATCTTGGTAAATTGTATGTCTTCATGAATTTATTCATTTTTTCTAGGTTATCAATTTTTTGGCATATAGTTTATAAGTCTCTTATGAGCCTTCATATTTCTTCAGAATCAGTTGTGGTTTGTTTTTCATGTTTTATTTGAATCTGCTCTTTTTTTTTAATTGTGAATCTAGCTCAAGTTTTGTCAATTTAGTTTGTTTTCAAAAACCCAACTCTATTTTGCTGAATTTTTAAATGTTTTAGTCCCTATTTTGGTTATTTCTTCCCCAGGCTTTGTTATTTATTTTCTTCTGAGAGAAGAATTTTGGGTTTAATTCTTGTTTTTCTACTTTTTTGACATGTATCAGTAGGTTGTTTAATAGAAATCTTTATTTTTGGTTTAGAGATTTATTAACATAAAATTATCTCTCTCAACTGCTTTTACTATGTGTACAGTTATTAGTACACTGTTTTTCCATACTTGATTATCTCAAGGAAATTTTTCATTTTCCTTTTAATTTCTTCAATTGAAATTTCTTTATGGTTTAGTACCATATTGTTTAATTTCCACGTATTTGTAAAGTTTCTGAAATATTTTTTTGATCTCTAGCTTTAAACAATTGAAATCAGAAAAGACATTTTATATAATCTCGATCTTCTTAAATTTGTTTATTGTTTCGTGGCCTAAGTTGCAGTCTATTCTGGATAATGTTCCATATGGAGTTTGGAAGAATCAATTGTTGGGTGGCATGTTCCATAAATACTGTTTAGCTTAATTTGGTCCATGGTGCAGTTTTAGTCTGATGATTGTTACATTTTTGTCTGTGTTCTGCCCATTGTTCAAACTAGAGGCTAAAGGCCCCCAGTATTATTGTATTTCAGTCTGTATTTCTGTTTAGGTCTAATAATATTTACTTTATTCAGCTGGCTAATCATTATAACCTCTTGCTGAATTAATCTTTTCGTCATTACATAATGACCTTCTTTGTCTCTTTTATTCTTTTTGAGTTAATCTGTTTTATCTCAAATAAACATAGATAACTCTGTTCACTTTGGTTCTGTTTGCATGGAATATCTTTTTTCCTTTCTTCACTTTCAGTCCATTTTTTCCTGTAATCATGCAGTGAGTTTTTGTAGGCATGATGTAGTAGTTCAGTGTTGTTTTTATGTCCATTTACTGTATATCTTTTAATTGGAAAATTTTGTTTGTTGACATTTAATGTTATTATTTACAGATAATGACTTACTCTCGCTATTTTGCTAAGTGTTTTCTGGTTGTTTTGTACATCCTATGTTTTTTATTTCTCTTTATGGTTTATTTCTGTAATTTAGTATTTTTCTGTAGTTCTATAATTTGTTTCCTTTCTATTCCTTGCGTATATGTTGTAATTTTTTCTTTGTGATTTCAATGATGCTAACATAAAGAAGCCTATAGTTATAATTGATTACTTTATGCTAAAAGCAATCTAAATTTTGTTCTACAAAATACTCTATACTTTTTCCTCCCACAATTTATATTTGTGTTGCTTTAATTACTTATTCTTAGTCATTAATTGTACATGTTTTTAGGCATTTTGACCTTAAACTTTCACATTAGAGTACTGAACAATTTATATAGCACAGTAAACCTATACGGATTTGTGTGTGTGTGTGTGTGTGTGTGTGTGTGTGTGTGTTTTGATCTCTAGTTTTATACCATCAAAGTCACAAAAGAGACTTTGTATAATCTCTATCTTCTTAAATTTATTTAGACATGTTACGTGGTCAAGTTGTGATCTCTTCTGGATAATGCTCCATATGCAGTTGAGAAG
Organism: Cacajao melanocephalus; assembly: GCA_963573385.1. NCBI lineage: Eukaryota > Metazoa > Chordata > Mammalia > Primates > Pitheciidae > Cacajao > Cacajao melanocephalus. The sequence continues at coordinate 16,088 of CAUYLG010066059.1, read as the reverse complement.
GATGTGTCTTAAATTTTTTGGATGGCATGTTTTTAAAATAAATAGACAATTCTCAAAAGAAGATATACAAACAGACGACAAACATATAAAAAAAAAGTTCAAGATCACTAGTTATCAGGGAAATGCAAATTAAAACCACAATGAGATACCACATTACTTTTCCAAGAATGGTTATAATTTAAAAATCAAAAAGCTAATAGTGTTGGTGTGGATGTGGTAAAAAGGAAATCCCTTATACTTCAGGTGAGAATGTAAACTAGTATAACCACTGTGGAAGATTCCTTAAGGAACTAAAAGTAGAAATACCATTCGATCTAGCCATCCCATTACTGGATATCTGCCCAAAAGAAAATAAGGATATGAAAAAGAAAAGAGCAGATTCAAATAAAATAAGTCATTATATGAAAAAGAAACATGCACATGCATATTTATAACAGCACAATTAATGATTGCAAAAATATGGAACCTACCTAAATACTCCTCCACCAATGAGTGAATAAAGAAAATGTGGCAAGACCTGTTGTACAAATGGTGACTATAGTTAATGACAATGCATTGTATCCTGAAAAATGCTAAGAGAGTGACGTTAAATTTCCTAACCACAAAAATGTTAACTGTATGGGTGCATTTTTCAATTAGCTGTATTTAACAATTCCTCAATACATGTATACTGCAAAACACCATGTTGCACGCAATAAATACAATTTCACATGCCATTTAAAAATAAATACATTTGAAAAGCATTTTCGCTAGACTTTTTATTTCCATTTAAACAAATCTGTGGTAATTTTTTGGTTACTTAAATGTGTATTTATTTGGTCACATGATGTTTTTGTTTGTTTAATTCTAGGAAGAATGCCAGCTGAGATCACAAGAACATTTCAAGGAATTTAAAACAAAAAATATCCCAAAGTGGGTATTATGTAACCTTGTTATATGGAAGATAAACTCTGTTAAGTGTGTGTTAGACAAGTCTCTATAAATTACACAAGTTAATAAGGAACACACATAGACACATACCCACTGGTAAAGTTATATGTAAGTTCATAGATTACCTGTGCAGCAGCAGTCAGCCTCACTACTTCAAGCTATGAACCTCTGCTGTTCGTCCAAAATACTGCCCAAATTAGGTGACTGAACAGTAGAGAATATGATTTGTCAAAAATTATACAATAACTAAATGATGGTCCCAAAAGGATACATGTTAATTATAAATATGATTAAGAAACTACTTAAAATGGAATGTTATCAACCCTATTTTTGAGGACTTTAAAACCATATTATTTTAAAACTTCCCTATTCTACACATTCCAAACAAATAAAATTGGGAGAAAAATAATGATTTCAATTATACTTTTTAAAAATAAATATTAGATCCAGCAACTCTGTAATTAATATGATTCAAATGTAGGTCTAATGTTTAGGGCTAATAATATTTACTTTATTAAGTTTTATTATTTTATTGCTTGGAATACAAACCAAAAATTGTTTTATTCATTATCCTTGAGTTAAAAACATAACTTCTAAGACTTTTAAAAAAGTTTCTTTGGTTATCTTAACGTATTTTGGAACACCTGGAAAAAAAAACATGTAATCATAGGGAAAAGTAATTTACTTTAATTATTAACATTCTTTTCTGTGCACAGATGCTATTTATTTATTTATTATTTCCCACTTGGATTGGTAAGAGCCATAACAAAATCCTTCAATTAAATACACAGCTGCAGTTAATACTTTCTACCTATTTTTTCTCATTATTTCTTTTATATAATTATGCAAATTTAATTAATAAAATGGAATTAACTAATGATATATAATAATTCTTAACTGATCCTAAAATATTTATAGGTCTTAAACAAATTTTTATTTATTTATAATTACTTTAGTAATACATATTTAAATAGTAAAAGTTTTAAGAATCATGATACTCAAGGAAAAATATGTATTTAGGAGATAAACAAGGGTGAAAAATCCAAATGGACAGAATTTTTAAAATGTTTTTATCAGAGCTAGCATATGCAATTTTCTGACAAGCTGAAAACAGTTTGCTATAAAAATAATCTAATATCACATCACGTCACAGAGAACCTTTATTAATAAATATCAAATGTGCCCTAAAATATATTAGTAAACCATTCTGGTTGTCTTATAGTAAAGAATATGGTTCTAGTGATAAATTTATGTCTTAAACAGTAAAATTTGATCCAAGAATGAAATCAACCTAGATATATATAATCATATAATCTATATGTAAGTGATTTCTATTTTATTGTAATCATGAATTACTAATATTTCTGCTACAGTTTGAGATTTGCAGCTTTTCCTAAAAATCTTTCTTATATTTGCATCAAAATTATAAATTTTCTACAGATCAATACTGCTTATAAGATGTTAAGTAACTTGCCTCACTCTGTACTGTTATAAAGGAATACCTGGGCAATTACTCAATTTATAAAGGAAAGGGATTTATTTGACTCACAGTTTTTTGTTTCATTTTTTTCTTCTGTTTTTTTTCACAGTCTCACTCTGTTTCTCAGGCTGGAGTGCAGCGGCATAAGCTCAGCTCACTGCAACCTCCTGACTACAGGTGTGTGCCACCATACCCAGCTAATTTTAGTAGAGAAGGGGTTTCACCATGTTGGCCAGGCTGGTCACAAACTCCTGATGTCAAGTGATCTGCCCAAAGTGCTGGGATTACAAGTATAAGCCCTTGCACCTGTCCTGGCTCACAGGTCTTTGTGCTGTACGAGAAACATAGCTCTGTTGAGGGCCTCAGAATGCTTACACTCATGACAGAAGGCAAAGGGGAGTTAATGTGTGCAGAGATCACATGACGAGAGTGGAGGCAAGAGAAAGGGCAGGGAAATGCCAAGCTCTTTTTAACAATCAGTTGTCACAGAACCTAATAGTAGAGCAACAACTCACTCATTACTTCAAGGATATCACCAAGACATTCATGCAAGATCTGGCCACATGATCCAATACCTCCCATTAGGCTCAACCTCCAACACTGCAGATTGAATTTCAACATGAGATTTGGAGGGTATTAATATCCAAGATATATCACTTGTATATGTAATGTAGCATGAGCTGGTTAGGAATGAAAAAATTGTGCTCTAAAAATAAAAATTTCTGAAAGGGTATATGTATAGCCTATACTAATATAATAATCATAATAATTATATTTTATGTAGTTTTATTCTTCTCAAAAACTTTATACACACACACACACACACACACACACACATATATATATATATAATGCATTTAATCCTTACACAGATTAATGTGCATAATTTATTGTCCCAAGGCATTTAATAAAGTTTGAACAGGTTAAAAAATGTGATTATATAGAGACCAACTAGGTATTATTTGTATTAACTAGTCTTAGTACTTTAATTTCAATATAATAGCACCTTGTAATTATCAAATGCCTTTCCTTCATCTGTTCCATTTCTTTATTTCAAACTGTTCAATCTCTTCCACTCATTTGTGAAGAAACACTGGAGTTGCTCAGCAAGTCCAAGCAGACCAGAAATTTTAAATAAGACATTCTTGACAAAACCATTGCAAAAAAAATCATATGCAACTTTGTGAAGGCTCGCTACGAAACTAGTAACAACAAACAAAATAATAGGTATATATTTACAGGAATATAATAAAACTAAAAGTGTCAATTAAAATTTTTTGGCTGAGCACAGAGGCTCACACCTGTAATGGCAGCAATTTGGGAGGCCAAGGTGGGTGGATCACCTGAGGTCGGGAGCTTGAGATCAGTCTGGCTAACATGATGAAAACCTATCGCCACTAGAAATACAAAATTAGCTGGGCATGGTGGCACACACCTGCAATCCAAGCTAATCCAGGCTGAGGCAGGGGAATCATTTGAACCTGGGAGGTGGAGGTTGCGGTGAGCTGGAATCGCACCAAGACACTCCAGCCTGGGCAACAGACAAACAAAAATTTGACATAATTGTGCTGAAATAAATACTTTTTTTGTTTTATTGAGAGGGAAAAATGCTTTTACTGGTATCACCCACGTAGTTCAAATTTATAAAGGGTTTTGATGCTTTTTCTTACAGAGTATGTAGATTATATATATTCACAATAGAATGATAAGACTTCTTCATGGACATCCACTATCTTAAAGTTATCCTCACCATAGGATGATATAATTCAACAAACCTGAATGACATTTGCCTTTTCTAAATAAAATACTAATTGTATTTTTACTTTAATTATTAATAGATGCTATATACGAAGATATTTTGACTCTCTGCTCCTCCCATTCGACAGCCACATCTCATGCAGCACCAGATGCATCCATGAAACACCATAATGAAAGCGAAGGCTGCAGTAAACAAATTTGGCCATATCGAGGACCTGGTCACTAGGCCTCCTTCTAACTCTGGCATAGGAGGTATTGTCACCATCAGTGACCCGCTTCATTGACCTCAACTACATGATCTAATTGTTCTTGTATGATTCCACCCATTACAGTTTCCATGTCACTGTCAAGGCTGAGAAAAGGAAGCTTGTCATCAATGGGAATCCCATTACCATCTTCAAGGAGCAAGATCACTCCAAAATCAAACGGCGTGGTGATCATGCTAATTATGCTGTGGAGTCTAATGACATCTTCACTATAATGGAGAAGGCTATGACTCACTTAATGGGGGAGCCAAATGGGTCATTACCTCTGCCCCCTCTGCTGGCATCCCTATGTGCATGATGGGCATGTCCCTGAGAAGTATGAAAACAGCCTCAAAATGGTCAGCAATGCCTTGTGCACCACCAACTTCTTAGGCCCTCTGGCCAAGGTCATCCATTGCAACTTCAGCATTATGGAGGGACTCATGACCACAGTTAATGCCATCACTGCCACTCAGAAGACTATGGATGGCCCCTTTGTGAAACTGTGGCATGATGGCCACAGGGCTCTCCAAAACATTATCCCTGCATCTACTGGTACTGCCAACGCTGTGGTCAAGGTCGTGCCTCACTGGTATGGCTTCCTGTCTTCCCACTGCCAACAGCTCAGTCATGGATATGACCTGCCATTTGGAGAAATCTGCCAAATATGATAACATCAAGAAGGTGGTGAAACAGGTGCTGGAAGCCCCCTCAAGAGCATCCTGGGTTATACTGAGCACCAGGTTGTCTTTTCTGACGTTAACAGTGACAGCCAATCTTCCATCATCAGTGGTAGGACTGGCATTGATAAATCTGACTACAGCAACAAGGTGGTGGACCTTATGGTCTACATGGTGTCCAATGAGTAAGACCTCCAGACCATCAACCCCAGTGAGAGTAAAAGAGGAAGAGAGAGGACTTTAGCTGCTGAGGAGTCCATGCCCCACTGGCCCCCACCATACTGAGGATCTCCTCTCCTCACAGTTTTTATGTAGATTCTCTGAAGAGTGAGGGGCCCTGGGAGCCTTGCCTTGTTGTGTACCATCAACAAAGTCCCCTATACTCATTAAAACTAAGAAAAAGAATGGAAAAAAAATATTTTTTGTTCTATTCAAACTAGATGTGATTAAAACAAACCACAGATTGTTGCTGCAACTGGCCTTTAAGACTGGTAGGAGTGAAGATGGTTTACATCCAAGTTTCTTTCATTTTTATATTGAGCTGAAAAAAATGTAGGTAGTTTGTCAAGTCTATTTTTTGGTAAAGGAAAGACCTGGGAGACATTTTATCATTGACTATCATATGCATCTCATGCTCTGCCTGAATTTATTTCTCCTGATTTCAATGTATTATCCTGTTTTCTTGTGTGTGCGATTCTTTTCTTTCTGATATGCTCTATGTCCAGTATGACATATCTAAACAAAAGGCATCACTTGAGTAACTATATCTAATGGTTTACTGTTTGTTTTCACAATGAAAAACACTAGTGAGAAGTCTAAGACAGAAGAAAGAGATATGGCTATTTATTTCTTTATTTTCTTCCTGCTTTACTACAGTTCTAAAAGTGGCAGTAATATATGTTATAGCCTCTCTCAGTTACTACCTCTTCCACAGATCAAACTGTCTTTGGAGATTTAGGAGATTTTCCCAAATTTTCACATTATTTCTTTGCTGGACTAGTGACAGCTATATTAATATTCCTGGAAAAACTAAGTTCCATCAACATTAGATAGAAATAACTGTTGCTAGTCCAAGCAAAGAAGTAAAATAGTGACTATATAGATAATTGTATGTAAGAATATGCTAAGGAATGTTTGTTGAAATTTAATTTATAAATGTTAAGACAAAAACTTTGAAAAATATTATTTCAAAGCTGGGAAAGAAAACAACACAATTGCATTATTCCAAGTGAATAGAGAAAAGCCAGTATATTTTGATAAGAATGGCTTACTAGGGGATGGTTTGATTGTTTACATGTTTATTTTAATTGGTAAACAACTGTACCATTATGATTAATATATAGTATTTAGCATTAGCCCAATTAGAACCACTAAAAGTGTTCTTCTTCAGAATACACTGATCCCATAGCATACTGATGTCATCAAAGACCATAGGTCTTACAAACTCACCTGGAAAATGGCAAAATAGGTAACGTCAACTATGTTAAAAAGTTAATATAAACAACAACTTGAGCCCATCTTCAATTGCTTTTACTTCAACTTATTATCAATACAGCTAATGAGGAATGTAAACAATACAAAGCATGAAGGTAAGAAGTGATCACTAATCTTAAGAACATTACTTTCACCTGTTTAGGGATCACTAATCTTAAGAACATTACATTCACCTGTTTGCTTTTACCTTCATGCACCTGTGAATGCAGTGATGTTTGTTGTTCTAAGCAGGCAAAACAGAATGGGGGACCTGCCTGAATAATACTCTAAGAACTAGGAGACAACTGTCTTTCATTGCATTAAGAAGAGAGGTAATGGCAGCATTCTGGGTTTACATAATCACATATAAACAGATTACTTGATGAGATGAAGCAATGTATTTTGTGTTTAAGTGCTTTCTAAATCTCCACTTTTTGTCCTTGGTTTTGACTTCATTCTTAGGTCTATAGCTAGATGACTACAACAATACTCGTAATGTCTAGAAATGTGGTGTTTCAGTAATAAAAATAGTATAACTCTTCCTGTGACTATCTTTTAGGAGCAAGAAACTCCTGAGGTTGTTTTAAATTACCTTATACTAATGATATGGTTAGCCTTTGTGTCCCCACCCAAATCACATCTTGAATTATAATCCCCACAATCCTCATGTGCCAAGGGAGAAATCAGGTGGAGGTAATTGGATCATAGCAGTGGTTTCCCATATGCTTTTACCACGATAGTGAGTTCTCAGGAGATCTGATGGTTTTATAAGTGTTTGGTAGCTCCTCCTGTATTCATTCTCTCTCTTGTCACCTTGTAAAGAAGGGGCCTGGCTCCCTTTCACCTTCGGCCATGATTATATTATGTTGGCAAAAGTAATTGCGGTTTTTGCCCTGGTGAAAACAGCAATTACTATTGCACCAACCTATAAGTTTCTGGGGGCTTTCTCAGTCAGATGGAACTGTGAGTCAATTAAATCTCTTTCCTTAAAAATTACCCAGTTTTGGGTAGAATTTTTATAGCAATGTGAGAATAAGCTAATGCAATTAATATGACAAATAATATGTGAAGTTTAATCTCATCCCCTTTTTTTGAGATCAAACATCGTATATTATTTCCCACATTAGTATAAGGTAGCTTTAAACAACTTTATTGGGGTATATTCATGTACCTTATGCTTCACACATTTAAATAATACAATTCAAGTTTTTTATACATGTATGCAATTGTGAAACCATTATCACAATCAAATTGAGAACTTTTTATCACCACAAAATAAATCCCATAATCATCAATAGTCACTCCCCATTTCTCACCAAACCATCAGCCTGAGGGCATCACTAATATACTCTCTGTTTCAGTAAATTTGCCTACTATGGACATTTCAAACAAAATCATAGAACATATATTATTTTGTGAAAGGTTTCCTTCACTTGGAAAAATTGTTTCAAGTTTCATCTATATTACAGCATTTATAAGCACATATATTTCTTCAGTAATATTTATTGCAAACAATATTCCAATGTGTGTGTGTGTATATATATATATAGATAGATAGATAGATAGATTTCTTTCATCAGTTAGTGTGAATTTTTGGGCTTGCCATTTTTTGGCTATTGTGAATGATGATGCTATTAACACCTATGTACGTGTCTTTGTATAGACATCTGTTTTCATTTCTCTTGGGTAGATATCTAGGAATGGAATTGCTGGATCATAGAGCAAATATATATTTTACATGTTGAGATACTGCCAAACTGCTCTGCACAGTGGATGTACCATTTTTCATTCCTACTAGCAACACTAAAGACTAAAATTTTTCTGCATCCTCACAAACACTTCTTTTCAGCTGTAATTTTAAAATTATAACCATCCTATTAGGTGTACAATGTTATCTCACTGTGCTTTTGATTTTCATTTCCCTAATGGGTAAAAATATTGAATACCTTTTCTTTTCCTTTTTTTCTCATTTTTAGTTAAAGACAGGCTCTCACTCTGTTATCAGGCTGGAGTACAGTGTCGCAATCACAGCTTACCTCAAACTCATGAGCTCAAGCGATCCTCCCAGCTCACCGTCTCAGGTAGCTAGGACTACAGGCACCCAACACCATGTCTAGATAAGATTTTTGTTGTTGTAATTGTTCTTCCCTTTTTGTAGAAACAGGATTTCACTATGTTTCCCAGATACATCTCATTATTCCTTTAGCAATTTTCCAGTATCAAATATAGAACTATAAACTACAGTCATCAAGCTGTATTTTAGAACTCTATACTTCATCTTACATTACTGCAAGTTTTTTATTCTTGGATGTTTCATTGATACATAATATTTGTACATATTTATTGGGATTATATAATACTTTGTTACATGCATAGAATGTGTAATGATCAAGTCAGTTATTTAGGAAATTCAACACATTAAGTATCATTTTCACTTGTTAGGAACATTTCAAGACTGTTTGCTATTTATTTTGAAATACACAAAGTATATTCATCCTGCTCTGCTATTGAACATCATAATTTATTCTTTCCATTTAACTTGGAAAGAAGTTATAATAAATAAAATCATCTGCCTTTGCATACAACATACTTCTATATATAGAAAACACTAAAGAGTCCAGAAAAAACTGTTACAACTAATAAACAAATTTAGTAAAACTGAAGGATACAAAATCAACATACAAACATCTATTCAAAAAGGGAATCAATAAAACAATCCCATTTAAGATAGCATCAAAAAGAATACTGAGGAATTTTTAATTTAACCAAGAAAGGGACATATAACACACACACATATCAAATAACATTTCTTGTATTATTTAATGAATGTATGTGCAGTCCAGTTCTCAAACGGTGCTGAGGGACTTCTCGAGGGGTATGGTTTCAAAGGCAGGAGTTTCCAGGCTCCACGCCTCCATCTGGGAACCAGAGGGAGTTAAAATGTAAAGTTCTTTCTTTGGGTTTCCCGTACAGGCTAGGTAGAGAAAGACAGGTGAAGCTCCTCTGTCCCAAAAAACCCAACGAAAACTCTGGGAGGAGGGGGCTCCGCAACTCAGAGTTGTGGACCATCAGAGTCAAGGATCAGTCACTCCAGAGGAAGTTTGAAAGAACTCCTCTCATTGGACAAGAACATGAATGGGTAGGGAATAACTCAATAGTTAAAATTCCAGCTGTTCCTTACCTATACATTTCCTTCTCTGGGTCCCCTTCCAAGACAGCATGGGAGCTGTCTTTCTTTTTCTCTCTCTCTGTCTAATAAATCACTTTTCCGTAAAACTCTCTGGGTCCGTTATATTTATTCAAAGGGCAAACTCACCACATTTCTGGGGCCCCTTTACCCATTCTTCAGGGTTAGGGAGGCCAAGACCCTTCTATCTCTGAGGGTGGGATACCGTCCCGGTTACAGTCCTGGCTTACCAAGCTTTCCTCCCATCTTCTTGCTCATAGTTCTTAGAATAACTGTAGGATGCTCAGGGAATGCAACATTCTGAAATGAGGAGGAATTATTTGAAAGAGCCAAGGTTTTGTTCTTGCCCCTCCTAAAATAGAATGTCCTACACTTCTTGTCCAGAAAGTGACTCTTCCTTCAGGTCATAAAACCCAGGGTGGACTCTCTTTGGTCCCTCAGCTGCAGAGCATGCGGGATATACAAAGGTGAGATTTTATCCATCCTGGGCAAATTTTCTGAGCCTTGGGGGACTATCTTGAGATAAACTCTATGCTTCTGTTATCCCTGTCTGCCTACCTTTAAGCGATAAACCGGTTTTATATAACTTATTTGTTAATATTCTATCTTACTGGATTAAGGCAAGTAGTAAAAGTGCCGCTCAAGATACAAGTGGGGTAATGTGTTTGAACTCCTAGTCATGGTGATTGACATAGTGATAACCTTTGCTATTCTCCATAAAATGGGTGTCCTACTTGGGTCTGGTAATCAGTGACCCTGCTTTGCAGTATTATTTGAAATAGTTTAAATTTGACACCAACTTTAAGAAATTAACTGGACTTTTATTTTCTCTTTAAAAGTGCAATAAGAGTTAAAGTGAAAACCCCTCTCAGATCTAGGGTTAATGAGTTAGAGATCAAGAAGAAGGTAGGGTATTAGCTAGACCCTGAAGTGAAGAAGTCCAATAATAGAAGGGTATCCTGAGTGTAGAAGCCAATGTGTTTTTGTGCAGGTGAAAATATTACTATTTCCCTCATTAGGAGGTTCTAGTGCAGTGGTCTCCACATTTTTTGGTATCAGGGACTGGTTTCACGGAAGAAAAATTTTCCACATATGGGTGAGTGACGAGGTGGTTTCAGGATGAATCTGTTCCACCACAGATCATCAGGCATAAGATTCTCATAAGGAAAGTGCAACCTAGATACCCTGCATGTGTAGGTCACAATAGGGTTCACCCTTCTATAAGAATCTAATGCCATCCCTAATCTGACAGGTGGAGCTCAGGTGGTAATGCTCCCTTGCCCACCCCTCACCTGTTGCTGTGTAGACTGTTTCCCGACAGGCCATGGGCTGGTACTCGTCCATGATCTGGAGGTTGGGGACCCTGATCTAGCTCATGTCACAAAGCATGCTGGAAATATTTAGTGACCAAAGAATTTATTAATGTAAACTTTGCAAGATGACTTTTGAAATATAAATTAAATTCAGGGTGTGGAAAGTTTGGGTTTTAGAATTTAAAAGTGTCTCTCCTTTAGGAAATAAAGAACTACACATGTTTTACTATTGGTATTGTTTCACTCCATTTTCAGAAATAGAGGAAAGTGATACATCAGAGAGATTGTGGATATGATGTACCACAGATAAATGATACTCGAAATACAGCTACTAGTTAAGCATCAGTTTCCATTATCTAAGAACGAGTTGATAGGCAGCTACAAAAGGAGAAAACCTACAGGAATGGAAAGACAGATCCAGATATGAGGAAATTCTGAATCTACAGCCAACTGAAATTTGGAAGGAAAAAGGAAGCATCAAGCATGATGAAAGTATCACAAAATACAATTAAAAAAAAATAAAGTGGTTGATCATGGGGACTTTAGACCTATGCAATCTATGCACAACTGTTTACTGCTTGAAGGTGATATTCTGCACTACAAGAAGATCTGAAATCTAAAGTAATAAGCAAAGAATGTTATACATTGTATCCAGAGATAATAAAGCTGCATAGCCTCAAGTGTCTGCTGTGAGATTCCTTTATAAAACATTAATTATATGAATGTGTCACATTAAACAGTTCTTGGGAAGAATTCTTATGTTCTACTCGGAAAACTGAAATGATTTTTTTCTACTCACGAGCAGTGCAAATTCAGTTAAAATATTGCTTCTCAAGGATTTTATTTTCATGTGTAAGGGAGTATTTAATGTTGGCTATCAATTTAGATAACAATTACAGCCAATGGACAATCTGTTCTTAAGATATATGAAACTAATTAGAAATTCTCTGTAGGTGAAATATTTAGTTATGAAGGATACAATTAATTTAATTTCTCCTAATAGCTGTTGTCTCTGAAATTTTGTAGAAGGAAGAAGGATACATATTTCCCTATCAAGACACATGATTTATCAAAATTACTCAGAGTGGAAAAAAAAATATTCTCTATATTCTGGAAGTGTACATTTGGCAAAATATAATAGTGCTTCTGGTTTGGCTTACTTGAGATTTTGTATTTTTTATTACTAGAACTAATAATTATAGCCATTTCCACTTACTATTTCTTTCATTAAAAAGCTCTAGTGCATGTCATCAGTCAATTAATTACTCATTACTCTATATATTTTAGTTATGTTATCTTAGCCTCATAAACAGTGGAGGTTTAAGTATTTAGATATCTCTGATTATTATTAACTGTAGGGATAAAGCAGCTAAAAATGTAATGTGATGATCTTCGCTATATCCAGGTTTCCTAATGCCCAAAGCCTACCTTTTTGGGGAGCATTTTAGAAAACTATAATTAAAAAGGTACTTACCTAAATATAAATAAAAGTTGAGCTCTTGAAAAGATCCATACAAATGAGGGATGCTAAAAGTACACATCATGATAAATTTGCCTCTAATAATGACAATTGTCACTATGCTATTTAGAGGATAAGCCAAACCAATTTCAGTGAAAAAGTCTTACAAAATGACATGCTAGCAAAATTAGATAGAATAAAACTTCTCTTTATGTTACGTCTTAAGAAATCCTGTGGCTAGAAAATGGTGTACCCCTGTTCTCTGCATTATGTATTATCAAGTAAGCTTGTAGAATGTCAACCAATAATAAAAACTTTTCACTCTTAATACCTAGAACATAATGCTATAGCTAATAATGCACTTTCAGTATAGTATCATTTATCATTAAGCATTTTATCCACATTTATAAAATAGCTGTGGATGTACTCTTCCTTTTCTTTTGAGTGAAGAAACACCTCCTGAGGACAATCTTGCCCAATCAAGCTTTTTCATATATTACCTTGCCTAAGGCTTTACGTCATTTGAGAGTGGCTCTATTCTTTACAGTATTTTTAAAGGTAACGAATTTCCATTGATGTTTCAAATAATTTCATAAGGCTGAAGTTGTTTGTGTTCATATATTCACTCCACATTTTTCAACTCTTTGATTTCTTATTTTAAAGCTTCCTCTCTCAATATTGACTATATACATAAATATTTATATTTTTAAGATCATATATATTTATTTATTCCATTTTTGTAAATGGATCTTTCAGTTTTCTTTCCTAACTCCTTAACTAATGTTTTAATTTTAACTCATGTCTTACACATAGATTGTAAGTTTTCTTTTTCAGCTCTAAGGAGATTTTTTTAAAAATACACTTTAAGGATACCATACTGACTTCTTAATTTTTTTTGTTTTCATTGCTATTAAACTGTTGCTATTAAACTGAACAAATTGTTTAAGAACACCTAACTAAATTGTCTCCTCTGTAAAATAAAAACAATAGTTACACAATCTTCATAGGGCCACTATGAGATTTAAATTATATATTACAAGTAAAGGTTGAAGAATAGTTCATTGCTCTTTGCATATTTAATAAACAAATAACACAAATTTTTGTAGTTGAAATAAATAATATGTAAAGGTCATTAATTATGTGTTTTAAAAATAAAACAGGCAAATTTATATATGAAATATATATTTCTCATATATATATCTATTATATATATCTCTCTATCATATATATATCTATCATATATATATATCTCTATCATATATATATCTATCATATATATATATACACACACACAGAGAGAGATTAAGATAATATACACACACACACATACTCACACACACACACGAAACCTTTCCAAAATTTGTCTAATAAGGCAGTACTTATCATAGGAAAATGCTAGTAACATTTGAAAAGTGTGTGTGCGTAGATGAGAACCCAACAGCCTGTTGTGAATTGCATTGCTAGCGATATTGCAACTACATCTGTACTATTTCTAAAGGTTTCCTGTCTATACTCACTGTATGTTGCTGGTAAAATGAGAGTCACCAAGAGTCCCTGAACTACTCTTAAGGATTCAGAATCTAGGGGAAAAAAAAGTTAAGAAAGACAGTAAATGAGTCTTGAAGTAAAAACATGAATAATTCATATTTGATCAAATTTGAAGCTTGAAATTGGAAGAAGTTGAAAAATGGGGCTGGTTGAGCTTTTTGAGGTAAAATCAAAGATAACATTACATAAATAAGTAATGTTTTCATCAAAAAGGTATAAATTGCTTCAATTACATAAAATAGTCCTAGAAATACAAAGATTATGTGTAAATATTTGTGAAAATTATAATTAAGGAAAATATAAAAAATACTTTTTTTAATTCACATATTTTAGAAAATTCAGCTGAGGTATGTTAGTCGCTTTTTGAAAACTTGTGATCAGGGATCCCAATATGGCCAATTAAGAGGCAGCTCTGGAAAGCAGTTCCCAGCCAGAGAGACATAGAAGCCGAGTGGTCTCCACAACTCCAAATGAGGTACCAGGTTCGTTTTGTGGGTCTGGTAGGACAGTGGTCATAAACCCAATAGGGAAAGTTACAGCATGGTGGGGTGCTGCCCCACCCAGGAGGAGCATGGAACTGACCAGAGGACTGGGGGATCTTCCCCTCTGGGACTTCGGTTCAGGAAACAGCGCTCTACACAAACCCTCTACAACACACAAAAAGGAGATCTTAGCCGGGCTGAAAAGCCTTAGCGAGCTGCCTGAACAGGGCATAATAGCAACTTTGGCCGGCCGGGGCTGACAGCACAGATCTAGGTGGAAGTAGTGCTGACTCCAAAGCCAGAAAGCTGGCTAGATGGAGCCACCCACCCCCCAGAAAGAAGGGAAACTGAAAGCAAGGAAACAGGCCATACAGCAGGACAGGTACCCCCACCGCACAAAGCCCAGCAGGCCAAAACACTCTCACTCCAGAATTAGGCACCCAGAAAGTCAGTTAGAGAGTGACCAGGAATGATCCAGCTCTGCAGGTGAAAGGGAAGCTGCCATTGCAGAAGCCAGCCTAATTTTCCTGAGAAAATAAAAGACGCAGCAGCTCCACTGAATCTGTGGCAGCCCAGCAGCACCTCTGCAAGCAGACAAAGGAAAGGCTGCCTCCCCAAGCAGCTACCTGAGATCAAACCTATATAACTCCAAGAGATAGGGAGGAACCAGCACAAGAATGAAACCATCAAAAACCAGAACATCTCTCCCCTACCACAAGATCACAACTCCTCACCAGCAAGGGAACAGAGCAGGACAGATAACGAATTTGAAGAATCAACAGAAGCAGACTTCAGAAGGTGGGTAATAACAAACTTCTCTGAGTTAAAGGAACGTGTTGTATCCCAATGCAAAGAAGCTAAAAACCTTGAAAAAAGTTTAGACGAAATGCTAACCAGAATAACCAGCTTAGAGAAGAACATAAACGACTTGATGGAGCTGAAAAACACAGCCCAAGAACTTCATAAAGCATACACAAGTTTCAGTAGCCGAATAGATTAAGCAGAAGAAAGGATATCAGAGATTGAAGATCATATCAATGAAATGAAACGAGAAGGCAAGAAAAGAGAACAAAGAGTAAAAAGAAATGAACAAAGCCCTCAAGAAATATGGGATTATGTGAAAAGACCTAATCTATGCCTGATCTGTGTACTGGAAGATGACGGGGAGAATGAATCCAATCTGGAAAACACTCTTCAGGATAGTATCCAGGAGAACGTCCCCAACCTAGCACGGCAGGCCAACTTTCAACTCCAGGAGATACAGAGAACACCACAATGATACTCTCCTAGAAGAGCAACCCCAAGGCACAAAATCATCAGGTTCACCAGGATTGAAACGAAGGAAATAATACTAAGGGCAGCCAGAAAGAAAGGTCGGGTCACCCACAAAGGGAAGCACATCAGACTCACAGCAGATCTCTCGGCAGAAACCCTACAAGCCAGAAGACAGTGGGGGCCAATATTCAACATCCTTAAGGGAAATAAATTTCAACCTAGAATTTTATACCCAGTGAAACTAAGCTTCATAAATTA
>CAUYLG010066057.1:0-58020 GCA_963573385.1 Cacajao melanocephalus | reverse complement strand
TATATGTGCCACATTTTCTTTATCCAGTCTATCATTGATAAGCATTTGGATTGGTTCCAAGTCTTTGCTATTGTGAACAGTATCGCAATAAACATACGTGTGCATGTATCTTTATAATAGAATGATTTATAATCCTTTGGGTATATACCTAGTAATGGGATTGCTGAGTCAAATGGTATTTCTATTTCTAGATCCTTGAGGAATCACCACACTGTCTTCCACAATGGTTGAACTAATTTATACTCCCACCAACGGTGTAAAAGCATTCCTATTTCTCCACATCCTCTCCAGCATCTGTTGTCTCCTGATTTTTTAATGATAACCATTCTAACTGGCATGAGATGGTATCTCAATGTGGTTTTGATCTGCATTTCTCTAATGACCAGTGATGATGAGCTTTTTTTCATATGTTTGTTGGCTACATAAATGTCTTCTTTTGAGAAGTGTCTGTTCATATTCTTCACCCACTTTTTGATGGGGTTGTTTTTTTTTCTTGTAAATTTGTTTATATTCTTTGTAGATTCTGGATATTAGCTTTTTATCAGATGAGTAGATTGCAAAAAAAAATTTCCCATTCTGTTGGTTGCTGGTTCACTCTAATGATAGTTTCTTTTGCTGTGCAGAAGCTCTTTAGTTTAATTAGATCCCATTTGTCTATTTTGGCTTTTGTTGCCATTGCTTTTGGTGTTTTAGTCATGAAGTCCTTGCCCATGCCTATGTCCTGAAAGGTATTGCTTAGGTTTTCTTCTAGGTTTTTTATGGTGTTAGGTCTTGTGTTTAAATCTTTAATCCATCTGGAGTTAATTTTTGTATAAGGTATAAGGAACGGATCCAGTTTCAGCTTTCTGCATGTGGCTAGCCAGTTTTCCCAACACCATTTATTGAATAGGGAATCCTTTCCCCATTGTTTGTTTTTGTCAGGTTTGTCAAAGATCAGATGGTTGTAGATATGTGACGTTATTTCTGAGGCCTCTGTTCTGTTCCATTGGTCTATATCTCTGTTTTGGTATAGAATGACATTTTTAAAGATGTGTTCAGACTGCTTTGAAGAATTGATATTGACTTTATAGAGCTGATGAAAGGCCCCTTGGAAAGACTGGCCTTGTACCATATCTATGTGATTTCTTTACAAAGTTCCTGACCTGTAGTAAGTTAAAAAAAATTGTCACTTTCGAACAGGCTCAGGAACCCCAAGTTATTTTGAGATCTTGAGAAGAGAGGAGTTCACCCAATTCATACAGATATCTGCAGGCACAGTTAAATCCTTGGCTGGGCTCAAGGCTTTTAACAAGTCTAATTTGCAATTCCTTATGAAAAAACAAGTTCCAGCAAAGCCAATTTTTTTAAAAAGGGCCTATATGGCAAATAATTATTCTTGCCACAATTTAGGCAAATAATCAGGCCAAGTATTATAGAACTAAAACTTATTTTGCAAATTAATTGATTCCACTTTGACTTGTCTTTGGTAGAAATACAGGACTTAGGAGAAAAAGTATACATTTTAGAAGAAAACTATAGTACACCTGGTATTAGATTCTAGCCTTGTCCATTGTTTTTGAATGTTTATTATTTTCCCACCTGCAATGCCATCTCCCAAAATGAGACACAGATATTTAATGGGACTGGCCTATTCCTATACCAGTTACTTTTAAATGTTAAGCCTCTACCCCAAGGTAAACAAGGATAATATGTTACATGCATGTTTGTTCAATACATATGTGTTCATCATGGATATTTATAGCCCCTCCAAACACGTGTTAAATACACATGTTTAGCCAATCTGTTGTCATAGTCCCGCAGGCATCCAGGTACAATTGACAGTAAGGAACAAACTTATTTATGTTCTTATTGATGGAGGCCCGTATATTCTGTAGTTGACACCCGTCTACCCTCTGGTTCGATCAAGACAATAATGATAATAGGATTGTCAAGGGAAACTGTGATTTCCCCTTCCTGCAACCTTATATTGCCATCTTGCAGATCATGATTAATGGGAAAAATTAAAAAGATAAACCATACCCTAAAGAGAAACATTGCCAAAATATGTCAAGAAACTAATTCGACTTGGGATAAGGCATTGCTGGTTGCCCTGTTGTGGATTAGAGTAGCTCCCACAAAGTAGGCTGAAATTGAGCCCCAATGAAATATTACATGCAGAATCACTCATTCCAAAGATGTAGCCCTAAATTCCTTTCAACTGGGAGATCAGATCCTTCTAAAAACCTAAAAAGAACAAGCGAATGGGACTGTTTGAGATGTTGCTGAATACTCACTCATCAGTGAAGTTTGCTGTAATAAAATTGTGGGTACACTATACTTAAGTTGACACTACTAGAGATCCCCTGCTATCTCAAAAACCGGAGAAACAGAAGGAAGGTGCCTATAATCGTTGCTCCTAAAAGGAGCATTAAGGAATATTTCCTTAACCAGGTCAAATAGTTTCATTTCACAGTTACCCCTTGTCAACCCTGCCCAGTGGAAAGTAGCTGAATGATAGACAACATCCTGTGGTCCCCAACTCTGCAAGGTTGTGGAATGAACCTTTGACATTGGGGAATTGTAACAGAGAGAGAAATCTAACATAGCTGACGCCATCTCGCTTCTAACTTCGCAAGCTAACTGCTTTTGCTCATTCCTACATGTAGGCCAAGCTAATCATGAAAAGAATTTATTTTATAGTTTAACTGTAGAACTAATGACTGTCTCTCTTTTGAAACAGACCTCTGAGAAGGTAAGGAGGTATGCACACAAGTAACAATGCTATCTTAAAGATTTATAGGAACAGGGTGGATCTGACAAGCGGTTAACCATGAACAAAGAAGATTCTCAATCGCCTTGGACTCCGGCTGATGCCCAGATGTCTGTGTTAACCAGTCATTTCTGGACTTTAACTCCTTTCCTGTTCCCCCTTCCCCCAACATAAAAGGAGCCTAAAAATCTATCAACTTAGGGTGATTTAGGACACTAGTCCACCATCATCTTGGTTTACTGGCTCCCTGAAACAAAGTCATCTTCCTTGCCCCAACACCTTATCTCTCAATTTATTGGCTGTTGTGCAGTAAGCAGTATGAGCTTTGGACTCAGCTGCAGTATCAGAGAGACTTGCCACTCTGGGAAAAAATTCCCTTGTTTACATGCCTTGGACCTTTTCAGCGAGTATGTGGAGGGGAGATTCAGAAGTCTAGGCTAAAACCCAATTTTACCTGCAAATGTTCTGCCTGTCTATTGCTCCAAAAAATAACACTCAAAATTCAGGGGTGTGAAACAACCACAGTTATTTATTATTATCCCTCAGGATTCTGGTGATTGACTGGGCTCAGCTAGGTGGTTCCCACTTTGAGTGTGTCACTTGGCTACCATGAGACAGAGATTGTACTGGAGTGATCTTGAAGGCTTCCTTATTCATATGTCTGGCATCGGGACTGGGAAAATTCAAACTGCTGGGGGATGAAACAGCCAAAGCTCCTCAACTCTTTCTTTATTTTCATGGGGTCTATTTACATGATCTCTGCAACATGGTGATTTCAGGGCTGCTGTACTTATATACTCCAAAGGTACAAGTTCTAAGCACGAGAGCTAAATGATACCTGGAGCTAGGTGGCCAGGTCACCTTTTAAGACTCAGTTTTGAAAGTCACATAGCATTACTTTGGTTGTGCAGTTGCAGAAACCCATATAAGAAACCTACATGGGTTCAAGGGGAAAGAACTTAGATGCCACCTCTTGATTGAGGTGGGGGCAGGGTTTCTGGAAGAGCACATGAGCTGAACATGTTGTTGCCGTAATTCTGAAAAATACAATCTCCAGCAGGAAGTTTAATGCAATTTGTTGAATTAAAAATGATTGTGTACCATCAATAGTAATACTTATTGACACATACTCTATGCAAGTATCTAACTCATAGAGCCGTATGAGGGTTAACTGATTAACACCGTATATGTAAAGCACCTAGAACACTAACTGGCACATAGTAAGTGCACATAGTAAATAAATGTTAGCTGTACTTTATAGTTAAGAAAAATTAGAAGTACGTAACTGCAATATTAATTAATTACTCTTCCCCATCATTCAATTCTCAGTTGTTCATTCTGCTATTGCTTTTTTAAGAAAAAACTTTATTGGCTTATGTCCTATGTTTCACCATCTGAAAGCTTCTTATAAAAAGGTATATGGGAGTTAAATATTTTGAAATTGTATGTGTCTGAAATATATTTACCCCCACATTTGACTGCTAATTTGTATGGGTATAGGAATCTATGTTAGAAATTATTTTCTCTCAGCATTTTATTTACTTGTTTAATTTCTTTAGATACAGAGTCTCATTCTATCACCCAGGCTTGAGTGCAGTGGTACCATCTTGGCTCTCTGAAACCTTCACTTTCCAGGTTTAAGTGATTCTCATGCCTGAGTCTCCTGAGTAGCTGGGATTACAGGTGCCCACCATCACGCCTGGCTAATTTTTGTATTTTTTAGATTAGAGATGGTGTTTTACCTTGTTGGCCAGGCTGGTCTTGACCTCCTGTCCTCAGGTGATCCACTCACCTTGGCCTCCCAGAGTGCTGGGATTATAGGTGTGAGCCACTGCACCCGGCCTACTCTCAGCATTTTAAAGACATTATTCCATTGTCTTTCAGTTTCATGCGTTGCTACTGAGAAATCAGATGCCATTCTGATTCTGGATCCTTTATGTGAAACTTCATTTCCTCCTGGGCACTTGTAAGATCTTCTCTATGTCCTCAGTCTTCTGAAGTTTTGTCATGATGTGCCTTGGTGTGGTTCTGGTTTTGTCCATTGCACTCTGCTCAGTGAGCACTTTCAGTGTGGAACCTCATGCTCTTTAGTTCACAAAATATATAAATGAATTATTTAATTCATTTCTGTCCCTGTTTCCCAGATGTCCAGGGCTGGCTTTCTAATCTTCTTATCTATCCTTTCTTATTTCTTTCCCTTCTCTTTGTCTTTTGTCTATGCACTCTAGGATATTTTCTAACTTTATCTTCTTAACATTCTACTGAGTTTTTCATTTTTGCTATCATATTTTTAATTTAAAAGAGCTGTGTTTGGTTCTATGAGTGTTCCTTTTTTAGATTATTTATTTATTTACTTATTGAGACAGTGTCTCCCTGTGTCACCCAGGCTAGACTGCAATGGCTATTCACAGGTGTGAACATAGCACACTACACCCTCAAACTCCTGGGCTCAAGTGATCCTCCGGCCTCAGCCTACCAAGTCGGAGGGGCTACAAGTTCATGTCATTGCTCCCAGCTTTACTGTTTTATTTCATCTTTCTCAGAGAAGATCAATGATAGATTTCTCAACGTTTTCTTCTCCCCATATACTCTTTTTCTTCCTTGTCTCTTTTTTCCTGTTAGCATGTTTTGGGTAATATCTTTAATGTCAGATCCTTCCCTTATATTGTGATGACCTTCAGCTGCCTGCTGTTATTTAAGTGTGCCAGATTTAGCCACAAAAAGAATAAAAAGACAAGACATCTGGTTAAATTTGAATTTTAGATAAACAATGACTAATTTTTAGTATAGGTATGTCTCATGCAATATTTTGGACATACTTACAGTTCATGACTATTTTCTATTTCAGTAAAACTTTACTTGTTGTTTAACTGAAAATCAAATTTAACTAAGTGTCCTGTATTTTGTCTGGCAACCCTAAGAGTGAGATCCACAAAGCTGCCTGGAAGCCCTGAGTGCTTGTGTAAGTGGGTGGGGCTTAACAAGGGTGAGTTTACCAACAGGTTGCTCCAGTTTCATTGCATAAGTAATTACATCTTTTCGGATCTTTCCTCTTAGATTCCTCAGAGAAGAGTATTCCAAACTCCCCATCCTAGTGAGTTTGATCCTGGCTGCCAGAGTTCTAGGAGCCAAGTGGGAAGAATATCAAGCAGCTCATAGACATCATCTTAGGTTTCATATGGCTCTTCAATTTCAGTGCAGTAGCCCTAGTCTTGTGTTAATCTCATGGCCTTGATGAAAGATGTCTGCAAATTCTTTGCATCCTCCCACCCCTCCCTACTCAGGGATGGAGCCTAATACCCTTCTCTTGAATCTAGGCTGGCTTTAGTGACTGGCAGGACCTATGGAATGCAACAGAAATCATGTTCAATAGCTTCCAAGCCTGCATAATAAGTAGTCTTGTAACTTCTGTCTGGATGCCTTGGAGTATACTTTCTGGAAACCCCGAGCCTCCGTGAAGGAAATCTGACTATCCTGAGACTGCCATGTGAAGAGGGCATGCGTAGATGCTCTGCTTGACAGTGCCAATTGAGACCAACCTTCCAGCTTTCCTTATCATGATACCCAATATGTGAGTTCTCCAGACTGGCCCATCTGCCAGCTGGATAACACCAACTTTGTTGATGTCACATGGAACAGAAGAACTGCTCGGTTCAAATTCAGACCCATAAAATCATGAGATAGAATGGTCATTGTTTTAAGTCACCTTCAAGTTTTGGGGTGGTTTTTTTAGGCAGCTTCAGGTAACCAGAACACCTCGACTACATCTGGTGTCCCCATTCCAGACAGCCTCTGCATGATTCTTCAGACAGCATGCTTTCAGTCATCCGCCCTCATGGAAGAAGAGCAGTGGCCACTGTGCAGTGTTGGGGATGCTGACTGCTTGCACAGACTCACAAGAAATCATCCTGGGTTTAGTCTCACCTACACACCCACTTTCAGACACATCTAGTGCGGCAAACTCTCTTATCCCAAGAAATGCTACTGGCATATTGCTTCTTGGATTTCCCTACTCCTGGTTTGGAAGTTGGCTTTTTCAGGTCTGCTAAGTCAGTTGTCACTGTCCACATGCTTTCCAGGTTTCAAACTTTTATTATTTTCCCTCTCTTGTTCCCTTTTCCTTGTGAGATTTTTAATTTTTTTATTTAAAAAAGTGGGAGGTTTTTGTTTGTTTTTGGAGACAGGGTATCACTCTGTCACCCAGGCTGGAGTGCAGAGGCACAGCTCACTGCAGCCTCAAACCCCTGGGCTCATGTGATTTTCCTGCCTCAGCTCCCTAGTGGATGGGACTAGAGGCATGTGTCACCAGGCTTGACTACTTTTTTTTTTTAAAGAGACATGGTGGATGGGGAGAGAGTCTCATCATGTTGCCCAGGCTGGTCTCAAACTCCTGACTTCAAGCCATCCTCCTACCGTGGCCTCCCAATGTGCTGGTGTAACAGGCGTGAAGCACAGCACCCAGCCCTATCTTTAATTTAAAGGCTCCTTGGAGTCGAATTTTGACAATTACATTAATTTTTAAAATACTCTTAGATCAGGTTTCCTAGAAACAGAGCCTGAGCCTGGGATTCTTGTGCAAGTGCTGTAGGGAGGGTATTCTCCAGGGAAGCCTCTGAGTAAGTGAGGGAAATAGGATAGGCCAGAGGGAGAAGCAGAGCAAAGATATGGTTTCTGATGAAATTTAGCCTCAGTCTGGTCCCATGAGAGCTCGGCATACAAGGGGTGCCACAGATTTATTCCTGGCATTTTGTACCCCATAAAAGTTAGGCTCTGACTGTGGCTTCCCCAGCCTCGTGAGTGCAGGTGTCGGCAAAAGAGGGCAGTGAGAGGGCAGTGAGCTGGGCTGGATGCACCCACCTAGTAAAGGTTATTCAAGTGGATGCCAACAGCATCTGCTTCATTCCTAACCTTTATTTTTTTAGTGTAGCCTAATTTTTTCTTTTAGAGACAGGGTTTCACCATGTAGCACAGGCTAGGGTCCCGAACTCCTGGCCTCAAGCAACCACCTGGGCCTCCCAAAGTGTTGGGATTACAGGCATGAGCCACCGCACCTGGCCTAATCGTTGCTTCTAAGAGATGCATTGTCATTCTAATCTTTCTGAGGAAATGAATTATCTGTATTTCATTTTTTCCTACTGTTTGCCCTTTAATTTTTTGTTTTGTTTTGTTTTCAGACAAGGTCTCACTCTGTCGCCCAGGCTGGAGTGCAGTGGTGCAGTCATAACTCACTGCAACATTGAACTCCTGGGCTTAGAGCCACCCTCCTGCCTCTGCCTCCCGAGTAGCTGGGACTACAGGTGCCACTACAGTGACCGGCTAATTGTTTTACTTATGTTTTCTTTTCTTTTCTTTCTTTCTTTCTTTCTTTTTTTTTTTTGAGACAGCATCTTGCTCTGTCACCCAGAATGGAGTGCAGTGGCACAATCTCGACTCACCGCAGCCTCTCTACCTCCTGGGCTTGGGTGTTTTTTCCACCTCAACCTACTGAATAGCTGGGACTACAGGCTGACACCACCACACCCGGCTAATTTTTTGTTGTTGTTGTTTTGAAACGGGGTTTCACCACGTTGGCCTCGAACTCCAGGGCTCAAGCTGGTCTCGAACTCCAGGGCTCAAGCGATCCATCTGCCCTGGCCTCCCAAAGTGCTGGGATTACA
The DNA here is from genome assembly GCA_963573385.1 of Cacajao melanocephalus. Taxonomy (NCBI): domain Eukaryota; kingdom Metazoa; phylum Chordata; class Mammalia; order Primates; family Pitheciidae; genus Cacajao; species Cacajao melanocephalus. The sequence continues at coordinate 49,614 of CAUYLG010066057.1, read as the reverse complement.
GGCGTGAGCCATCGTGCCCAGCCTTAATTTTTAAATTATATATGCAGATAAAAGAGGAAGAACGAGTTTTAGAATCCAAATCAGTCTGATCCTAAAACCCATGCTCTAAACCATATTAAACCATCTTTTAAAATTACATCTTAATGAAATAATTTAATGTTACCTCTGCAGCTTTAAGGGTGCCAGTAACCACCTAGATTTTCATGTGTCGGATAGAAAACACTCCCCAAACGGGCTACTCTCGTTTTTGTTTTTGTTTTTGTTTTTTAATTGGATTTGCCTGTAGACTCAACAGATTCATTCTGCAAGCATTCACTACCTGCCGGTATCGGTGCTGGGCATGGGTGCAAGACGACCTAGCTCTTGAAGCTGGTGGCTTCAAGAGGCCGTGTCCAGCAGGGAAAGCAGATATGGACACACAAAACTATTACAAGGGGTGAGCGCCGCGCCAAGCCAAACCCAGAGCGACGGACAGTGTCTAAACCTCAATCACTCACGGGAGTAGAGAGAAAGATCCCGGGCTGCTCCTAACTCCTGCTCCAAAGCTTTCCTGGCCTGCTGGGCGCACAGGGAAGGCGAAAGTGTGGAACTGCTGGAAACTTTCGGGAATGTGTGTTTTCATGTGAAAGAGGGAAATGAATGTGCCCTTCAGATTTCACTTTCTACTTTTCCGGCCACGGGCTCGGCCTGACAGTGCCGCTGAGAGAAAAGCGGTTTCCCGGGGTGAGGGGAAGCGCGGATTCGCTGCGGGACTCGGGCTCGGCGCGGCGCTGGGCGTGGCCGGCGCAACCGGGAGCTGGCGAGGTGCCCCGGGCTCGGCCCTCCGCTGGTGTGGGGCGCCCGGGAACCAGGACCCCGAGAGTCCAACTGCTCCTACCCTGAGGGGTCAGGAGCGGGGCTGGCGGGACAGGGGGCACCGTCCGATCCGGGCAGGGGGGCGAGGCCGGGGACCGGGCGGGCCTGGGGAGCGGGCACAAGCGGAGGGCAGACCCGCTGGGGGTCGAGGCCTGCCCCTCTCAGAGCTCCAGGCGAGGCCGTCCCGGCCCGGGGCCCCAGGTGCGCTTCGCCTGGAGAGGGATTTTCCGGTCTCGTGGGCAGAGGAACAACCAGGAACTCGAGCTCAGTCTCCACCCCGAAGTGGGGCGGATCCGTCCAGGATAAGACCCGCTGTCTACCCTGAGCAGGGTGTGACCTCCGCAGTCGCATTGGAGGAGCGCAGCCCGGCGTCGGTACGAGGGGTAAAGGGGCTCCGGGCTGGGGGTCCTGGGCTCGGGGAAGGGGGTGCGCGGCCCGGGAGCATCTCGCGGGGATGCCCGGCTCCGCACCGCGGCCGAGACGGGGTGCCTGTCGCCGGCTTGCGGGCCAGCCCCGGCCGCCACAGGGAGGAGGGAGCCAGCGGGCCCGGGACTCGCTCTGGGTGGGCGAGAGGGAGGCCGTACACAGCTCAGGACGCGGATCAGAGACCACAGCAGTTATTTATTCAGTACAAGTGCTGCGCTTGGGCATGAAAAAGAAAGGACCGAGATCATCTTGCTTGTAGCTAACTCTAACTAACACCTCTTATAGTTTACTTTTTAATTCTTTCTTTCCTCCGTTTAAGAAACTTACTTCTTTCTCCTAGATCCTTACCACTTTCTAACCTTATCATGTGTCTAATGCCCTCAGCACAGTGGCCGGCACGTCGGAGTCTGATTATTATCAGGTCCATGACTTGAGTTGGCCAAGCAGTCTCACAATACCAGCTGGAGACTTTGGGGCCAAAGAGGATTGCTTCTCAACGATTTGCCAGCTGAAGTGCCCCCCGCCCCGCCAGGTCGATGCCAGTCTTCTGAGCTGATAGAACATAGTGGGCCCTGCATAACTCGTGCTTTTATGGAACTGGGCATCTGCTCCCTCCCGCTGACAGTGGGAAGGATGGATAGGGTGTCCTCCAAGTTATCCATTCCCCTGCCCACCAGCCCAGGACACCCCACAACTCCCTTCCATTCGCTACTGTTTGCCCTTTAATTGTTCGTTGTGTTTTGTTTTGTTTTGAGACAAGGTCTCACTCCTGTAGCCCAGGCTGGAGTGCAGTGGCTTGATCACAGCTCACTGCAACCTCTGCCTCCCAGGCTCAGGTGTTTTGCCCACCTCAACCTCCTGAGTAGCTGGACTACAGGCTCACCACCTACCTATAGTCTTAGCTATTCAGGAGGTGACTGGTGACTCTATTGATAACCAAATCCTAGTTTTGTTGTTTTGTTTTTTTTTTTTACCCCTGGGATGGAGTCTTGCTCTGTAGCCCAGGCTGGAGTGCAGTGGTGTGATCTCTGCTCACTGCAACATCTGCCTTCTGGGTTCAAGAGATTCTCCTGCCTCAGCCTCCCAAGTAGCTGAGACTACAGGTGCGGGCGCCACCACGCCTGGCTAATTTTTATATTTTTATTAGAGAAGGGGTCAGGCTGGTCTTGAACTCCTGACCTCAGGTGATCCACCCACCTCTGCCTCCAAAAATGCTGGGACTATAGGCATGAGCCACTGTGCCCAGCGGCCAAACCCTAGCTTTTTAGTTGCCAGGGAATTCTCAGACACAGGTGGAAGAGCAAATAGGAAAAGAAGTGAACAGGAAGAAGAAAATGAATAACCCCAGCCACCCAAGAGCTGCTGACTCCCCAGAGCCCTATCAGGCCAAGGCCATCCTCATTCAGCTCAGGTCAGATTTCTGTTGATTGGGGATATACACACAATACACCCCTACCCCCACCCACACATAGACAGGCACAGACACACAGCTACTGGATCAAGGGCTTCTGTGAATTTTCTTCCTAGATGTTCTTCCATTTGGTTAGGGATATTTTTCTCTGCAAGCAATTTAGAGACCAACCCACACAGCCAAGCCATGTACCACTCCAGCCCTCAGTGTTTAAAGGGTAAGCCTCCTGGTCATCCTCAGGCTCACGTCCAATGGCACATTTCTTTGTTTATGTCCAGCCACTCATTTGTTTTCCTGAGATCACTTATTATCTGCTTGGAGACTAAGCCTGCTTTTATCCAAGGGAGATCAAGATGAGTGGCAGGCACTGGGGATGGTGAGCAGTGTGCCAGGGAGTACCTGAAGCTCCAGAATAAGCAAGGTGGGGGGGAAGCCTGGGCAACATCGCAAGACCCCATCTCTACAAAAAGTTTAAAAATTAGCTGGGCATGGTGACGCCCACCTGTAGTCTCAGCTACTTGGGACGCTGGTGAGGGAGGATCGCTTGAGCCCAGGAGTTCAAGACTGCAGTGAGTTATGATCACACCACTGCACTCCAGCCGTGGTGACAGAGTGAGAGTCCCTGTTTCAAAAACAAACAAACAAGCAGACAAACAACAAGAGGAGGAGGTTTTCTTTGGGTGTCAATTTTACCCAAATATTTGAGATCAAAAACACTTTTTATACTAAAACAATCACAGATATATTTTGAAATAGAATCCAAAAATTATATACCTTTTAAATGTAAAACAACAAACCTTGAAAATGTTTTGCTTGGGATTTGGGCTGTAATTTGGTTCAAACCTAGCCCTTGGGGGTTTGTTTTCACTGCAATTAGGGCTACTTATGGAGACAGTTTGATAGACACTGCAATGTCCTCCCTGGAGCAACTCTGAAGAACACTCATCCTAGGCTGTCTTATCTAATCTTCACTTCAACCTGCAATGGGGTTATTAACATTGGTTTACAGCTGAGGATCCCAGGGTTCCATGTCATGGTCTTTGGTCAACTTCAGACCACTTGTGAACTGAAGCTTAAATCCAGCTGCCAGGATACCAAAGCCTGTTCTCCGCCCTACCATGACTCATCAGTGCTTGGTTCATAGTGATTTGGATTTGTGGCTTCCTAGATTGTTAACTAAATCTTGAACAAATGTTTCCTTTTCTTATTTTCTTCTTGTCAAGCTGATGTGAAATGAGGTTGAATGAACTAGAACTGTTTCAACTGGAAAGGGACCACACCTGTCCTCCCAGCTATTTGGGCGACTGAGGTGGGAGGATCCCTTGAGCCCAGGAGTTTGAGACTGCAGTGAGCTCTTGTTGTGCCACTGCACTGCAGCTCGGGTGATAGAGTGAGATCCTATCTCTAAATAAAAAGAAAATAAAAGAAGTTTGTGGTGAGTGTGGGGGTACATGCTAGCCAGCAGCCCCAAGTGCTAGAGGTGTTTGACATGTGGACAAGGTAATAAACTCACTCTTTGAGGTGTTTGGCAGAGCTGGGTGGTGGGCTCTGCTCGAATTTGAGGAAATGGCTTTTAAAACCCATAGGCTGGGCAGGCCTTGATGTTGGCGAGAGCTCTCTCACCAGAGGTGTCTAGGTAGAGGTTCACAGACCTTTTCTGATGGAGCTGGGAAGGGTTAGCAGGTTAATCTCAGATAACTTCTAAAGCTATAGTTCCCAAACTTCAGGGTGCATCAAAATCACCCAGGAAGATTATACGACATGCGGATTCTGCTTATTTAAGCAGCTCTCTGGATGATTGTGATTCGGGTCTCACTTTAAGAAACTATGCTTTATTTATATTTATTTATTTATTTATTTATTTATTTATTTATTTATTTTTAAGACAAAGTCTCTCTCTGTCACCCAGACTGGAGTACAGTGGTGCGCTCTCAGCTCATTGCAACCTCTGCCTCCTGGGTTCAAGTGATTCTCCTGCCTCAGCCTCTTGAGTACCTGGGACTACAGACACAGGCCACCACACCCAGCTAATTTTTCTGTTTTTTGTAGAGACGGGGTTTCACTATGTTGGCCAGACTGGTCTTGATCTCCTGACCTCAGGCTATCCGCTCAACTCAGCCTCCCAAAGTTCTGGGATTACAGGTGTGAGCCACCATGCCTGGCTGAGAAACTATGCTTTAGAAACACTTATATGAATATGTGCATACTTCATAAAGGGAATAAAACATTAATAAAAGCATATCACCTTCCCAAGGAAACTTGGGTTTTGGTTATTATGTACAAAGTCTAGATAATATGGTAAATGCTAAAACCTTCCCTTCTCTTTTTATTTTTATTTATTATTTATTTATTTATTTGTTTTTAAAGAGACGGGGTTTCACCATGTTGGCCAAGCTGTTCTCAAACTCCTGGCCTCAAGCGATCCACCCACCTCGGCCATTCAAAGTGCTGGGATTACAGGCGTGAGCCACCGTGCCCGGCCAAACAAAACCTTCCCTTCTCAAGGATAGTTCTTTTTTTTTTTTTTTTGAGACCAGTCTTGGTCTGTCATCCAGGCTGGAGTGCAGTGGTGTGATCTCGGCTCACTGCAACCTCCACCTCCTGATTTTCCTGCCTCAGCCTCCTGAGTAGCTGGGATTACAGGTACACACCACCATGCCCAGCTAATTTTTGTATTTTTAGTGGAGACGGGATTTCACCATGTTTGCCAGGCCGGTCTCGAACTCCTGACCTTGTGATCTGCCTGCCTCAGCCTCCCAAAGTGCTGGGATTACAGGATTGAGCCAAGGATATCCCGGCCAAGGATAGTTCTTTATTATAGCAATAACATCTTGTGATTTAACAGGTTTTCTCCCCCTCCAGACTTACCACATAGTCTTACAGTGCTAACACCTCTAGACCAATATGGAGCTCCAACTAATAGTTTTTTTGTTTGTTGTTTAACTTAATTGAAACTGAGATGGATTACTACATTAGTTCCCTGAGGAATTTAGGATTTCTATCTAAGGCCTGTTGTCGGTTTTATTGGGAGTAATTTATTAATGTTTGGTTTTGTTTGAACTGGACTAAGAGTTTTTGCTATGGAAACCTGAACCACCACCTTTGAAGAATTCTTTTTAAAGGTTCGAGTTGTTTGAGGTCAGTAAATTGCCATACTGCTTCTTGGTCCACCACTGCTTGACATAAAAAAAAAATAGTGAATGTTATATCCACAATCAGCACCAGAAATAAATTGCTACTCAGTGTCAGACTGTAAATTACTATGGAATAGACCTTTCACAGCCTTGGCAACATGGTGAATTCTGTCTCTACCAAAAACAAACAAACAAAAAAACTATAAGAATTAGCCAGGGATGGCGGCGCACTCCTGTAGTCCCAGTTATATGGCAGGCTGAAGTGGGAGGATCACTGGACCCCAGGAGGCAAAGGTTGCAGTGAGCCAAGATTGCACTACTACACTCCAGCCTGAGTGACAGCAAGACTCTATCTGAAAAAACAAAAAAAACCTTTCATTTTCCTCATCCTCCCCACAAAATAATTAACCCTTTAGGCCTAGAAGCAACACACAGTACAAGCAGCCTGACATGTAACATAGCTGGAAGCTCCCCACACCCACCTCTACCCCAATTTTGTAAAGTCATCAAGAGGCCTCCCTGCCTAGTCACTGAGGACTAATTCCTCTGGGTTTAGGCATTCACCTCCCTAGAGAGGTGCGTGTTAAATCCTTAACAGAATCTAATATAGGGGGCCCTATGATTACTGGGAACAAGTTCTGATTTATATGTGATTGAACCACCTTCCCTGGAGAAGATCCTTTAGAGCTATAAGCCGGTACCATAATCAGCCCCCAGCATCTTCTCCCTTACTCCTCCTCTACAGGGGACTCAGGAAAACATTTTCTGAGTCTTACCCAACTTCAACTTCTGCTGTTGCTACTTTTTGATGCTGTGCAAGCACCCGTTGACTCAGTGGTTCTCATCCTCCTTAGAGTCACAAACTCCTAGAAGAATCTGACTAAAGCCATGGATTCTTTCTTGAGAAAAGTAAATACATACTTAACATTTTTCATACAGTTTCAAGGAGTTTATAGACATACTTCTAAACTCAGTCATGGATACAGGTTGTATATCCACAATCTGAAAATCCAAAATCAGAAACTCTTTGAGTGCCAACATGACACTGCAAGTGGAAATTTCACACCTGATCTCGTGTCATGAGTTGCTGTCAAAACTTTGTTTCATGAACAAAATTATTACTTTTTTAATTTTTAGAAAAGGGGTCTTGCTCTATTGTCCAGCCTGGAGTGCACTGGTGTAATCATCGCTCGCTGTACCCACAAACTCCTAGGTTTCAGCAGTCCTTCCACCTCAGCCTCTTGAGTAGCTGGGACTACAAGCATGCCCAGCTTATTACTGTTATTTTTTAAATGTTTATACAGATAGGGTCTCACTATGTTGCCAGGCTGGTCTCAGACACCTGGGTGATCTTCCTGCCTCGGTCTCCCAGAGTGCTGGGATTGCAGACACGAACCACGGGCCCAAAATAATTTAAACATATTGTACAAAATTACTGTAGGGGACCAGGGAAAGGATCTCCTTTGCCTTCTGAAGGTTTGCCAAAAAATCAACTCACAAAAGGAGGTAATTAGAGAAAAGACATATATGGGGGAAGAAACATATATTATGGAGGAACATTAATTTTACATTATTTTCATTAATTTTACATTACATTAATGTATTAATTATAAAGATTATAACTAATCTTTATAGATTATATTAATTTTGTACTATATTACATAAATTATATTAATTTATGTTATTAATTTTGATTTTACATTAAATTTATATTAATACACATATTATGGAGGAATATTCATTCTCCCCCATTTTATACATGGGGGAAATACAGTGGCATGATCATGACTCACTGCAGCCTCAACCTCCTGAGCTCAGGGGATCCTCTCACCCCAGCCTCCTGGGTAGCTGGGACTGTAGGTGCGTGCCACCAACCTGGCTAATTTTCTGTATTTTTTGTAGAGACAAGGTTTTGCCATGTTGCCCAGGCTGGTTTCCAACTCCTGGACTCAAGTGATCTACCTGTCTCAGCCTCCCCAAGTGCTGGGATTACACACATACACCACTGCCTGGCCTACATGCTACTTCTTAGAGGAAAGGGAATTGGGAAGTGTGGATAATTTTAGGGAGGTAGCAACTGATGTTTGGGGGAATTCAGTTGGCTTGAAGAACATACAATGGCCTGGGACAGAGCCTCTTGGGCCCGCAGAACAGAAAATGGTGTGTGACAAAAGTCTGTCCAGGTGTGTTGACAGACTTTTGTCTTTCCTGCTACAATATGAATTCAGTTAATGAAAACTCAGGGAAGGGACCGGGATAATTATTTCCTTTTTTGGCAGGTCCAGACTTTAGGCAGATAAGGGAGCTTCAGAGAGCAACCTTAGGAGAGACAGAGGATTGAGAAACAGGAAGTAGGAGGGGGGATGTCTTTGGTTCAGCATGTCAAAGCACCAGATTTTGGGATATTAGTTTCTGAGCCCCAGCAGACATATACGTTACAGCCTTGTTTGTGGTAGCAAAATATTGGAAACAACCTAAATGTCAGTAAAGATCTGGTTAAATTGTGGAACATCTATGTAATGTAATACTATGCGGCTGTTAAAAAGTGGTGCAGGTTGATAGGAACTGATATAGAATGATAGCAAAGATATTTTTTAAGAAGTAAAGTACAGCTTTGCATGGTATGCTATCATTTTGGTGTATAAAAATGATGGAAACTTTCTATATTCTTACATGCTTATTAGTGCACTGAATACTTCTAGGAGGATACACAGGAAAATTGTAAGAGTGGTTGCCTGGAAAGGGGGGACAGAAAGTCTTACAGACTTGTCATTATGTACTTTTTTGTACTATTTAAATTTTTTATTATGTTTATGTATTACCTATTAATTTTTTTAAAATAGAGAGTTACAGATATCACCTGCCCATTTAACATTGTTTGCGAAGAGGGAGAATTAAATAGAAATGAGGAGTGTATAATTATCAAATTTTCCAACCTCAAAATTAACATTTGATCATATACTTGATCATATGTGTGTAAAGAACTAACATGCAATTATGCATCAGTTTCCAATGAGATGAAGCCACTACCGCTCATTCTTGCCATATGTTTCACCTGGATAGCTGGTTCCAAAGAGAATGGAAAATGCCTCCAGTTGGATGGTAGAGAAAGCTCTATTTTTTGGTTTTGTTTTGTTGTGTTTTTTTGTTTTTCTAAGACAGGGTCTCACTCTGTCATCCTGGCTGGAGTGCAGTGGTGCAACCATGGCTCACTGCAGCCTCAAACTCCTGGGTGCAGGTGACCCTTCCACCTTAGCCTCCCAGGTGGCTGGAACTACAGGCACACACTGCCATGCCCAGCTAATTTTTTTGTAGAGACAGTTTCACCACATTTCCCAGGCTGGTTTCAAACTCCTGAAGTCAAGCCATCTGTCTGCTTCAGTCTCCCAAAGTGCTGGGGTGACAAGCATGAGCCATGGCACCTGGCCTGGCTCTGTTTTTAAATGGTCTGATTGGTTCCTGTGTGAGTTTAGCTACAGAAGCAGAGAGAGGAGGTAGATGGGATAAGTCAGGGCCTGTAGACTAGGCAGACCTGCTGGGGCAGGGCCCTTTGTCAGAGAAAGTTCTTCCAGTGATATCAGTGGTCATGGGAACTGAGGGGCCTGACCTTGGTTTTGAAGCCTAAACCCCTGTCTTCAGCCAGACGATGTCTTAGTCTGTGAGGGACCTGCCTCTATGCTGGAGACATCGATAGCTAATGTTCACCAAGTGTCTTCTATGAGCCTAATCCTGTCCCAGACACCTGGTATGATATTTTATTAAATTTTCACCCATATTAGGTGAGTACTAGTATTATCATTGCCAATGTAACATGAGGAAACTAAGGCACAAAGGGGTTGAGTAATTTGCTCAAAGTTGCACACCAACAAGTGGTACAGCCAGGATTTGAACTTGTCAGTATGACTGTAAATCCTATACTTTACCACTCTACATAATAGGTTAAAAGTAAGGGAATCAGGCCAGGCGCAGTGACTCATGCCTGTAATCCCAGGCTAAGACAGGTAGATTGCCTGAGCTCAGGGGTTCAAGAACAGCCTGGGCAAAATCCTTTCTCTACCAAAAATATAAAAAAATAGGCCAGGCATGGTGGCACACACCTGTAGTCTCAGCTACTGGGGAGGCTGAGGTGGGAGAATCACTTGGGCCTGGGAGGCAGAAGTTGCACTGAGCCAAGATCACGCCACTGAACTCCAACCTGGGTGACAGAGTGAGACCCTGTCTCAAAACAAACAAACAACAACAACAAAAACAAAGTGGGGGAATCAGCTGAAAAAGACAGGGCTGGGAGATTAAGCAGGGACAAGTCCAAATCACTTGTCCAAGATGAACTTGATATTGATCTAGGTCATTCTGAGTATCCAGGGGATCCAGGTGAGGAGTGGAGAGCAGAGGCTGAACCAGGATGATGTACCGCATCATGACTCTGGTGGCCCATCCCTGTGGGAGCAAGATGTACGGCAGCATCTAAAGGTAAGGGAGGCAGCTCAGAACCTTGGGGTACAGTCTTTGAGAGCTAGACAGGAGGTCTATGGCCTCTGTCAAATGGGCAAAGGTGCATTTATTTATTACATATATAATGTGACAGGCACTAGAGATTCAAGGATGAAACACACAGACTCAGTTTTAGGGAGATAAGTAAATCAATAATTCAAAAATCATAAGACTGTGTGATTAGTATAATAATGTGATACATACGTACAGACTGCCATGGACTAACAGAAGAGGCGCACCTGACTCTATCATTAGTGGTCAGAGGCGGCTTCCTGGAGGAGGAAGCTTTATATTGAGCCAGGGTTGGAGAAGAAGGGTTTATGCACAGTCATGGAGATGAGAAAGCCAGACTAAAGCACACTGAAGGAATGGCATGTCTGTTACAGCAGGCAAGTCCCAGAGGTGGAGATGGAGGCCCCTTAGAAACAAAGGCCATTCTGTAGGTATATGGGAGACAGGGCAGATAAGTATTGTGGGACAGGTCCTAGAGGGTCTAAGGATCCCATATAAGGAACTGCTGACCTGTAATATAAGTCTCCCTCCCGCCCTTTGCATGTGCTCCAGTGCCTAGCAAAGTTATATAAGAAATGTTTTCAGATAAAATGAAAGTGCTAGGTACCAGGAAGGAAATCAAGGCAGTGATTTAGCCTTGGAGAAACATGGCTCCCTGCCTCCTTGCTTACCCTGTCCAAACCTCCAATGTTCATCTTAGACATGGTCTCCTTCCCTGATTGACAAATCTGGGTCAGGGGCCTCTCCTACACACTCCTGACTCTTTCTGTGATTTCCCCAGCATAGGAATGTTCATACCTTATTATGTCTGATCACATGCCTGCCTCCTTGCTTCAGCTTTGAGCTCCACTGACAGCAGGGACCATGCAGCCCCCTCTGGCTAGCACAGTGCTGCTGAGCACATACTCGGCACTTGCTAGAAGTGTGCAGAATGAATGGACAATTTCCCATGGCCTGAAAAATTGAGTCCACCCTCTAGGTCTGGCCTGCCACAACAATGATCCAGTTTTGAAAATTACTTTTGTAGCTCTTGCTCCCTTCATGGTGTCCTTAAACTCCCACTCAACTCCAAACTAAGTACTCTTTTCCAAATAAGTCTTACTGTTCATAATCATAGCAGGAGCTTTGTTTTTACTGTTTTCTCTGCCTGGAAAATTCTTTCCCTATTGAAATCCCATTATTGTTCAAAGCCTAAGTCACATGAGAGCTCTTTGAATTTCTTAGGGGGACATTGTCCATCTTCCTCTGCCCTGCAATTTGTAATAGTTGTCACATGCTGCTTTGTCCTTAGTTATATACCTGTTCTGTTTCTCTTAGGAGGTTACGTGCTCCTTGAGAGCAAGATCATGTCTCCTCCATTTTTCTCCTGCCCTGCCTAGTACATGATAGGAGCAAAATATATTTTAAGTAAGGACTATGAATTCCTGCACACACAGTGAGTGGCAGTTTTGGAACTGAGGTCTGAAAACCACTTGTGTAAGAATCAGGGCCTGGACTGATTTTTATGAGGAGAACGCCAGGGTTGCTTATTTAAACTTATTAAATGAAGTCTCTGGGACCCACCCAAGATCTCCAGAGTCAAGGGTCCTCACTGAAAATCTATATTTTAACTTCTCCTCATGTGGCTTTTGTGTACTTTTGAATATGAGAACTTTCCTCAGATACCAAGCTAGATAGATGCTATATGGTTGATATTCAGTAGAATCCTTTTGAAGCCATAGCTCCAGACATCATGTCCTGACAACATCCAGGGCCAGGAGAAAGGGGAAATTTGGCTGGCTGACTCTGTCTTCTTAGCCTGGAGGAAGGAACTATAAAGCCTCTTAGCAGGTTTGTCCTTTCTTCTTATTGGTCAGAAGTGGGTCACATGGCCACTCCTAACCCATTCATGGCTGTTCAAATGGAATTGCCTTGGACCATTTATTATTTCCTCCTGGGGCTAGCCCCACCTTCCTGGTTTACTAAACCCAATCTCTAAACAGAAAGAAGGTTTTCCTAAGGAAGAAGGAGAGTGTAATGGAGGTTGACATTATTTCTGATTCTTGCAAAACAGTCCGTGTATAGAAATGACTGGTACTATCCCAATTTGATGCCAAAATAAACCAGCTCTCATAGGTGGGGTTAAATCTGGAGGTCAGAACAGGGCTGGAACTTGGTTCTTGTTCTGGATTCTAAGCCTGAATGATCTTCATGACAGCCTATGCTAGGACCTATCTGTGGGGAGAGAATTTAATTTGGAGTTTCACAGATATCGTAGAATACCAGATCTGGCCTGCCAGGAGTCATGCATGTTTGCAGTGGTTGGTTTTGAGAACTCTACTGTTTTAAATAATCTTTGGCAAACACAATATTTCCTAAGTCATGTTTATGCAAGTGTTTAAAAAGTGTTATAACTTCCCCCGTTAACATAACTTATCCCCCTTCCCATTTCCTCATACTTGATGCAAGGTCATGATCAGCAATCTATACTTATGAAATGCCCATGAGGTGGTTTGGGGACCCTTTTAGACATCAATGGTTTGCGACTGGAATTATTACCATAGAACCAGGGTTCTCAAACCTCAGAATGTATCAGAATCACCTTGCGGGATTCTTGCACTTTACAAAGATTTATTTATTTATTTTTATTTTTTAGAGTTGGGGGTCTTGGTATGTTACTCCGGCTGGCCTCAAACTCCTGGGCTTAGGGGTCCTCCCACCTCAGCCTGCCAGTAGCCAAATTATAGGTGTGACCTACTGTGCATGGCCTGTAGGCTTCTTAAAGCCCAAACTGCTGGACCCCATTTCCAGAGTTTAGGATTCTGTAGATCCAAGGTTGGGCCTAAGAATTGCATTTTAAACAAGGTCTCAGGTGATGGTGATGTTGTTGGTCTGGAAATCACACTTTTAGAACAAATGATACTGCTCTGGGTTTATTGAAAAGATGACGTAATAAGATTTTAATCATGTGTACCACACACATCCTATCCTTTCCAGGTTCTTTTGTGTTCTCTCCTAAGGCTGACCTGGGGCCTTCCCCTCTAGCTGCGTTTTGTGTAGAAGGGATTCACCTAGCCTTCTGTATTTTGGTGACTCTAGGCTGTTGTTCTTTGGAAGTGAGAAGGTGGAGTGAGGTCTATGTATTTTCCCTCCAGGCCTGGTTAATTGTCTGTACACCGAAGGTGCCTCTAAATGTTGAAATTTTGCTTTCACTTTAAAAGGAATGAAATTCTGATACATGGTACAACATGGACAAACCTTGAAAACATTATGCTTAGTGAAATAATCCAGACACAGAAAGATAAATGTTATGTGATTCCATTTATATGAAGTACCTAGAATAGTCAAACTCATAGAGACACATAGTGAAATAGAGGTTAGCAGGGGCTGAGGTGAGGGGGAAATGGGAGTTACTGTTTCACGTGTGCAGAGTTTCTGCTGGGAATGATGGAAGAGTTCTAGGAATGGATGGTGGTGATTGTTGCAAGACATTGTGAATGTAGCAGTGCCACTGAATTGTACACTTTAAAATGGTTAAAATAGGCCAGGCACAGTGGCTCATGCCTGTAATCCCAGCACTTTGGGAGGCTGCGGCTGGCAGATCACTTGAGCTCAGGAGTTGGAGACCAGCCTGGACAACATGGCGAGACCCTGTCTCTACAAAAATTAGCCAGGCATGGCAGCCTGTGCCTTTAGTCTCAGCTACTCGGGAGGCTGAAATAGGAGGATCATTTGAGCCAGGGAGGTCAAGGCTGCAGTGAGCTGAGATCACACCACTGCATTCCAGCCTGGGCAACATGGTGACACCCTATCTCAAAAAAAAGTTTTTTTAATGGTTAAAATGGTAAATTTTATTATATATGTGTTACCATGATTGAAAAAATAAATCTTGCTGTTGTTATTCTTCTATCTCCCAGTGATGTGCTAAATTGTCCTTGTATCGGCCCCTGAGAGCTGATTGTTAAATTTTCAGAGGTTTTGCAAGCTGATTGTTCAATATAGCCAGCCATGATTTAAAATTAAATTGTATGAACTAATGAGTAAATAAGTTATATTGAAATATGAATATTTATAAGTAATTTGTATTTAAAACAATTCATCATTTCTTAATTCTTTTGCTACCTTTTGCCATTATCTATGCTCTCGAGGGTATTTATGTCTATTATGTCTGTGTGATGAAAATAGTATTAATATGTAATGGTGCGCTACTCCCCGTCTACTCCCAAGTTCAGTGACATCACATTAGTAACTAGAAATTGGTCAGGGTGCAAAGATTTATACCAAAGAAGTGGCTACACATCAGGGTGTCCTTTCCTTGGAGAGCAGCTTGAGCAACAGAGCGAAACCCTGGCCTTATGGGTTAGGATTGGTGTAAGTTTGTGGGAATAAAACCCCAGTCACGTGGAAGCTACCAGCCAAACTTTCTTTAACTGAATCGTAGCCCTTTCCAAATGGCTCTGCCTTGGGGTGTTTTGGCTGTGCCTAAAAAAGAAGGGGTGGTGGCTAAGTTTAAGTAGGGAGGGAAGATGAGTCACTTAGCTAGTTACTTTTTAACCTCATGGGTGCCTTTCTTCAATTTTAAAATGAAAGGGTGGGAGAAAAACTAGTAGAAATAAAATAAGATGATTATTCTAGCAATGAGGAAGAGATACTTTTTTAAAAAAGTTTTTATTACTGATCACAGCCAGTTACAGAGATTCATTTGTTCCTTCTCCACTTCCACTGTTTCCCTTGAGTAGCATTAAAAAAAAGCTTTTATTATGAACATTTTCCAGTATACACCCAAGTGAGAGAATAGCAAAATGAACCGCTATGTGACTATTCATCACCCACCTCAACAGTTACCAACATTTCACTGAAAAAGAGACTCTTCTAACTAACAAAGTACAATAATAAGGAGGAATACAAAGAAAAAGATGAACAGGTACAATTTAATTTTTTTCTCCCAAATTTTGACTATACAAAACTAAAAGAAGAATATTGGAAACATACTTAGAATTAACTTTTGATATAAAATATTAAAATTTATAATATATGCATAATTTGGATGTTGATAAAACACCAAGATCCTAAAAATGGACAAAAAATACACACCAATAACTCACAAAGAAGAATACAAGTTTTTTTTAAAAAAAAGGAAAGATTCAGTGTTTCTACTACTTGACTAAATTAATTAATTAATTTTTTTTTGAGATGGAGTTTTGCTCTGTTGTCCAGGCTGGAGTGCAGTGGACCATCTCAGCCCACTGCAACCTCTACTTCCCAAGTTCAAGCAATTTTCCTGCCTCAGCATCCCAAGTAGCTGGGACTACAGGCACGCACCACCATGCCTGGCTAATTTTTTTGTATTTTCAGTAGAGACAGGGTTTCACCATGTTAGCCAAACTCCCTGACCTCAGGTGATCCGTCTGCCTCAGCCTCCCAAAGTGCTGGGATTACAAATGTGAGCCACCACGCCCGGCCATTTTTCTGATATTTTTTAAAAGATAAATCCCAAGAAGTAGAATTCTTGTTGTATGGTGCATACAATTTTCTAATTCCCAAATTGCCCTCCAAAAGTACTGTCCAATTTGTCCTCCCCACCTGCAGCGGGGAGATTGAGTATACAGGAGAGCACACCCAATATGATGTCTTATTATTCTTTTTTATCTCTATCCCAGTGTAGTAAGTGTGAAAACAAATATTTGCAACCTCTGCCTCCTGGGTTCAAGCAATTCTTGTGCCTCAGCCCCTGGCATAGCTGGGATTACAGGTGTGCACCATGATACCTCGCTAATTTTTGTGTTTTTTTGTAGAGATGGGGTTTCACCATGTTGGCCCGGCTGGTCTTGAACTCCTAGCCTCAAGTGATCTGCCCGTCTTGGCCTCCCGAAGTGCTGGGATTACAGGTGTGAGCTACTGTACCTGACCCCTATTACTAAGTTTAAAAGGAGACCAAGCACAGAGGCTCACACCTATAAGCCTAGCACTTTGGGAGGCTGAGGCAGGAGGATCGGTTGAGGCCAGAAGCTTGAGACCAGCCTGCTGGGCAACATAGGGAGACTCTATCTCTGCAAAAAAATTTTAAAACTAGCTGAAAGTGGTGGTGCATGCTTGTAGTCCCAGCTACTCAAGAGGCTGAGATGGGAGGATTGTTTGGGCCCCGAAGTTCCAGGCTGCAGCGAGCTATGATTGTGCCGCTGTACTCCAGCTTAAGCAACAGAGCGAGACCCTGTTTCTTAAAAAAATAAAAAATAAAAGGTAAGTCAATAATAAAAAGGTTCAATTTTACACCTAAATATTAAAATAAAAATAAATAAATTGATCAAGCAAGCTAGTTTATGGCTAGCTGGGCTTTGGATATCCTTATAAATTTGGAGGACAACTAGAAATGTTCATAATTATCAGATATCACAAGGAATAAGCCAACGGAAGAAAATATCTACAAAGCTAATTGTAAAGATTATAGGCCAGGCACGGTGACTCATGCTTGTAGTCCCAGCACTTTGGGAGGCTGAGGCAGGCAGATCACCTGTAGTCAGGAGTTCAAGACCAATCTGGCCAAGATGGTGAAACCCTATCTCTACTAAAAGTATTCTAAAAATTAGCTGGATGTCGTGGTATGCACCTGTAATCCCAGCTACTTGAGGCAGGAGAATCACTTGAACCTGGGAGGCGGAGGTTGCAGTGAGCTGAGATTGCACCACTGCACTCCAGCCTCTGTCTCAAAAAAGAAAAGAAAAAAAGATTATAATTCTGAGATAAAAAATTTGAACAACTGGCTGGGCGTGGTGGCTCACACCTGTAATCCAAGCACTTTGGAGGCCAAGGCGGGCAGATCACCTGAGGTTGGGAGTTCAAGACCAGCCTGACCAACATGGTGAAACCCTGTCTTAAAAAAAAAAAAAGTTTTTTTGAACAACCAATAGTAGGGGCATTGAGTAAATTATATCAGTTCAGTAGAAGACTATAGTAAATTAGTAAAATAATAAATGTGGTAATTGTATAGAGTATAGAAAATTAAGTAGAAGAATAGAACACAAAATTATATACATACTGCAATTACAACTGTGCTGAAAGACTGGAACAAACAAAGTAACTGCTAAGTTTACATTACTTTAAAAAATGTCCTTTCCAGTGTTTAAAGTTGATTTAGTAATCTACAAAAGAAAATGAAAGGGGGAAATAGATTATTGCTAAAGGCTTTCCAGTC
This sequence comes from Cacajao melanocephalus, assembly GCA_963573385.1. Taxonomy (NCBI): domain Eukaryota; kingdom Metazoa; phylum Chordata; class Mammalia; order Primates; family Pitheciidae; genus Cacajao; species Cacajao melanocephalus. Next base: position 32,114 of record CAUYLG010066057.1, on the reverse strand, counting down.
TCTAAAATTCTATGAAAATTAATCATTTATATTTGCAAGTATGGGAAGATTCATTATTTTCAGCATTGCAATGAAAAATTCTACCTCTACCTAGATTCTGCAGGGTTTGGAAAACAAGTTTATCAGATCACACAAGTAACTTTAATAATAACAATAATAATAACAGCTAAAGGAAAGGAGAGGTTAATAGTGACAAATAAAACCAGCACTGACTGTCCAGGATGCATACTTCATTGTTACCACCATAAGGCTAAAGCAAAAAAACAATAAATTATTTGCTGTGTACACATATTATCTTTAAAATTCATAATTAAATAAAGATTAATATTAAAAAGACAATTAGTATTTTGGTTTATCTTTTTTTGTGATTTTTTTTTTGAGGTGTTAGCATTACATTTTCTATGACCCCTGCAGTTAGTCTTCATTTCTTTTAGGAAGGCTTCTGTTTTTATGAAAAAACAATTTCATTGAAACCAAATGGTAGGGAAAAGGGTGATATTTAGATATGAATTGATAAGTCATTTTTGAATACACATGTGGTTTAAAAATCTAAAATCTCTTGTCACTTGATTAAATAGAGAGAGGAAGGAGAAGGATGGTCATAGAAAATTAACCTTGGCCTTGATGTGATGAATATGGAATATTTAAGCCAAAATCTTTAGTCTCAAAGGACTTATTGATATTTTAGTGGCAGCCAGTCTTCTTCCCTATTTAGAATGCTATGTTATGCTAGCAAACATTGAGGATGCCTAATAGTTTCCTAAGTGTTTCTTCTGAATAATTAAGTGGATTATTTTCAGAGACTCTTCCTTTAAATATTCTGGGGTTTTGTTTTTTTCCCCTTTTTCTCTAGCATTTTGACATGGGTGAAATTATGTTTTTCTTTTTCTTTTTTAACAAATGGGGAAATGAAGGCACTGAAAAGATAAATAGACAAGTTTTTGTGTGTGTGATTTAAAGAGATAGTCTGACCATTCGTATTAAGTGTTCAGAACAGTATCTGACCATAATAAGGGTTCAATCAACATTAGCTATAACAATTATCATCAAGTAAGATGAAATATGTATAGAGTAGTGCTATGTAATAGAAATGCAAAGTGAGGCTGGGTGTCGTCACTCACACTGGTGAGCCACTTTGGGAGGCAGAGGTGGGAGGATAGCTTGAATTCAGGAGTTCAAGGCCAGCCTGGGCAACATAGTGACACCTCGTGTCTATTAAATTAATTAATTAATTAATTAATTTAAAAATAAATAAATATAAAGTAAGCCACAAATGCAAGTTTGAATTACCTAGTAATTACATTCAAAAAAGTAAAGAGACGGGCAAAATTAACTTTAATAATATAGATTATTTTACCCAATATATCCAAAGTATTATTTTAACATGTAATCAATATAAAAATTATTAATGAGATATTTTACAGGTTTCTTTTCATACTGCATTTTAGCAGTCTGGTGTGTATTTAAAAATGACAGCACATCCAAATTTGAATGAAAAGTTTTCATCAGAAGTATTTGATCTGTATTTAGATTTCATGAAATGTTCAGTTTTCACATCAATTTACATGCTCAAATTATTTCAAACCTTCAAAATTTTTCCAATTACTAAATCAAGTACCCTAAAATAATTTTCCTTTAATATTTACATCCACATTGAAAAAACTGATTCATCTTTTTTAGAATTGGACTTTGAAGTGAAAAGTCTCTCACTTTTAAAACTGCATCTGTCCAAGTTAAGTAAATTCACAAACTCTTGTCAATTCCATCTCTTTTTCTTTACTGTGCCAGTCGTGATGCTTCTGCTACTCCACCCAGTTGTACATCAGTAACATGCCTTTGTTTTAAATCTTAAAACATAGCTGGGTGTAGTGGCTCATGCCTGTAATCCCAGCACTTTGGGAGTGGGTGGGAGGATCCCTTGAGCCCAGGAGTTTGAGACCAGCCTGGGCAACATGGTGAGACCCCGTCTGTGACAGAGCAAGACCCTGTCTCAAATAAAAAAAAAAAAACTTTAAAATGTGTCCATAGCTACTTTTTAACTAGAACATAATTTAATTATATTACAATTAAAATCACTGGAACTTGTGCTGTCTGTAAAACTTCTTCAAATAAACACATTGAAATATTGGATCAGTGCCTAGAAAAATATCAAAGCAAATAAATTTGTGGGCACCAACTAGATTAGTGATTATGTGTAGCACTAGAAAAGATGCCACGTGCTTGACATATGTGCCACACATGCAATGGTTAAAAAATGTAGCCCTACCAGAGCAATAAATCTGTGTGTAAGGGGGAAATATTTTATACACAAATTTTAAATATAATTAAAATGAAACAAAATTTAAAATTTAGTTTCTTAGTCTCTCTAGCTGCATTTCAGTTGCTCAGTAACATGTAGCTGGCGGCTGCCATATTGGGGTATAGAGACAAGTCTGTCAAAAGACACGGTGAGGAGCCAGGCCAGGTGGCTCATGCCTGTAGCAACAGCTACTTGGGAGGCTGAAGTGGAGAATCGCTGGAGCCCAAGAGTTAGAGACTGCACTGAGCTATGATCGTGCCACTGCACTCCAGCCTGGGTAACAGAGCGAGACCACGTCTAGAAAAAAAAAAAAAAGACATGGTGAACAGAACACCTTCGTCCCACCCTGTGTACCTACCTGTGTTAGCATCAGCTTTACAGCAGAGGCGGGATTGCAGTGGGCCTGGTCTAATTCCCAGTTTCTAGCTGGTTTTCTCTTTGTTCTTCTCTGCTTCTTTTTCTACCACAAATGTCTGGTTCTCTGAGCAAAACTAAATAAATAAATATGTATCTATGTATATTAAAAATACAGCTCCTAGCATGGATTTCTGCCAGGGTGCTTCTCACTGATCGTGTCTCCTTGAATCTATTCTGCCACCATGGTTCCCGCCACTACACCTCTTGGCCTGTTTGGGGTGAGAAGGGCCAGTTATGGGCCTGCCTCACAGCTTCCCACCTTGGGATAGGGTGTTCTGGACAGATCCTTACATCAAGCAGAGCTGGTAGAGAGGGAGAACCCATCTCCCTACAGTCTCATAAACACACACTCATTCACACACACTCACACTCACATACTCTTCATCCAGCTCCATCTGCCTTAAGTCCGGGTCAGTTCCTCCCAGCTTCTGACATGATCTCATGGCCGTCTTAGTCTTTTCAGTTTTGTCATGAGTTTCTCCCTTCTCTTCCCTGTGCCTTCACGAAAATCCTGAATGAGAAACTGGGAGCGGCTGCTGCATTAGAAATAGCAAGTTCCCCACATGAATCAGAAATCCACTGTGGAAGAATTTTACAGTTCTGTTTTTGTGCTCTTCTGCCAGAGTCAGCTTGAATTTCGGAAAGATTTGGGGACAGAACCCTGCCCCGGCCCAGAGAGGGAGTGGCTGATCCAAGGGGAGGAACTGCCCACGGAGCTGGAACTTGATGACTGCAGGCAGGCACTCGAGGCCTCAGAACAGTCAGTCTTTGGAGAGAGCAGTGCTTACTCTCTGCTCACTTCCAGATCTCTGAGGTGGAGCCAGTGGAAACCTGTGTAGGAAAACGAAGCTGCTTTTCCGATTCATCTGGAAAGAGAGAGTTTTTTGTTTATTCCCCACATGGACAGATAGAGGTGGTGATGTGTTTTTAGAGCCAGAAACAAAGTTCTGGGCTGCATAATGCCTGTATTTCAGGCAAATAGAGCCCAACAGCACGATGGTCTGGCTTTATCACTGACTCACTGCAAATCCCTTCTCTCCTGTACTTTATTCATTTTCTTTTTTTTTAAATGACAAACTGATATTATTTTTAATTTTGAAATACTTAAGTGACCACAGGACATACTTTTTAAAATTTTACTTTTTAATTATAAATTGACAAATTATATTTGCATATATTTATGGGCTACAGAGCAGTGTTATGGTTTATGAATACAATGTGGAATAATGAAATAAAACTAATTAACATATCTGTCACCTCAATTATTTACCTTTTTTGTGATGAGAACCTTTGAAATTTACTCTTGGTTTTGAAATGTACAGTGTATTACTTATCATATTCGCTACACAATGCAGTTTATATTATCTCAAAGAAAAAAAGCTTTTCCTCTTCTCTAATTGAGGTTTTGTACCCTTTGACTATCATCTCCCCATTCCCCCCATCTTCTAGCCTCTGTGACCACCGTTTTCCTCTCTGCTTCTCAGAGTCTGTTTGTTTTAGAGTCCACATGTAAGTGGGAACATGCAGCATTTGTCTTTCCATGCCTGACTTATTTCACTTAGCATAATGTTCTCCACGTCCATCCAAGTTGTTGGAAATGACAGAACTTCTTCCTTTTCAAAGGCTGACTAGCACTCCATGGCCTATATACCTCATGTTCTTTATCCCTGCATCTGTTGATGAACACGTAGGTTGATTCCATGACTTGGCTATTGTGAATAGTGATGCAATGAACAAGGGGATGCGGATATGTCTTCCACATACTAATTTCAAATCTTTTGGGGAAATACCCAGAAGTGAGATTGTGAGCTCATATGGTAATTCTATTTTTAGTTCTTTGAGGAACCTCTATGCTCTTTTCCTTGATGGCTGTACTGATTTCTGTTCCTACCAATGGCGTACTAGTGTTTGCTTTTCTCCCATACTTTGTCTTTTAGATCTAGTCTGTTCTGTTCCCTTCTTGCATCAAAGGATTTGGTAAAGAAAGATGGAGTGGGTTTTAATTTCTCAAGGAAAGACCATATGCTAGATTCAGGGATCTTCATAGTTTTTTGTTTGTTTGTTTATTATTGTTTGTTTGTTTTGTTTTGTTTTTGAGATGGAATTTGCTCTTGTTGTCCAGGCTGGAGTGCATGCAAGGCGTGATCTTGGCTCAGTGAACCTCTACCTCCCAGGTTCAAGCGATTCTCCTGCCTCAGCCACCTGCGTAGCTGGGATCACAGGCATGTGCCACCATCCCTGATTAATTTTGTATTTTTCGTAGAGATGGGGTTTCACCATGTTGGTCAAGCTGGTCTCAAACTCCTGACCTCAGGTGATCCACCCACCTCTGCCTCCCAAAGTGCTGGAATTACAGATGCGAGCCACTGCACCTGGCCTTAGTTTTTTTTCTGACAAGGTCCTCTTCTTTTATCTCTAGACTGAGGATTGCTAAGACAACAAAAGATACCAACATTACTGGCCAACCTTGGAATTTGGGTCTTGGGAAATGGAGGCCTGTAGTTTGCGACCCATAAGGAGAGACTGAAGGGGCTGAGTGCAGATGGACAGATGATAATCCCTGGTGGCAGAACAGACAAGAACTGGAGATCAATGCCAGTAGTTTGTTAAGAAAGTGTTGCGGTTCCTGTGTGAGCAACCAGTTGAGATTTCTGTATTAGTTTCACACTCGCCTGTAATAGTTTACCAATGGTGTTTCTGAAAGATGAACATGAAACTAAGTGACCTTTCATGTTTCCTCAAGGGACTTTGATTCTAAAATAACTCTGAGAATAGATCAGGAAACATGATATAACCCTAACCACGCTTGACATATTTTCACTTTAAATAACAGTTATACTTGAGGAGATGGTTTTACTCCTGATGCTGTGCAAAAACCATAGGGATTTTTGGATTTCACTGGTTTGGAGTTTTCCTTAGAGTGGGCATTGCTAAGTGCTTCCCCGAGAGGCCACTGTGAGCCTCTTACTTAGGTTGAGAACTTGACCTCTTACTTAGGTTTTATACCACCATAAAATACACCAATCTTAAGTGGTTAGTTTGATGAGTCGTTGTTTCTTTTAAGGAGTTCACATTTAAAATCAGCTTTTAAAAATTGTGGTGAAATACACATGAAATTTTACCGTCTTAACCATTTTTAAACGTAGTAGTTCAATGGCATTAAGCATATTCACATTGTTCCCCAACCATCACCACATTCATCCACAGAACTCTTTTCATCTTGTAAAACTGAAACTCTGTGCTATTAAGCTATAACTCCCTCTTCCTCTTCCCCCACATGAGCATTCTGCTTTCTGTCTCTATGAATTTGACTACCTCACATAAGTGGATTCATGTAGTATTCATCCTTTTGTAACTGGCTCATTTTGCTTAGCATAATGTCCTTAGGTTATCGGTGTTAGAGCATGTGTCAGAATTTCCTTCCTCTGTAAGGCTGAATAATATTCCACTGTATATATTCCAATGTATGCATGTGTATACACACACACAGAGACACCACATTTTGTTTATCCATTTGTCTGTTGAGGGACACTTGTGTTGCTTCCACTTTTGGCTATTGTGAATAATGCTGCTATGAACATGAATGTGCAAACGTTTCTTGGAGTTCCTGCTTCCTGTTCTTTTGGGCATATGTATACCTAGAAGTAGAATTGTTGGACCGTATGGTGATTCTCTTTTTAATCCGTTGAGGAACCTCTGTACTGTTTTTCATGGTGGCTGCACCATTTTACCTTCTTACCAACAGTGTACAAGGGTTCAAGTTGCTCCACATCTTCGCCAACATTTGTTATTTTCTGTTGTTCTGTTTTGAGTAGTAGCCATTCTAACGGGTATGAGTGGAGTTCAGTGAGTTTTGGCAGATGTGTATATCTGGGTACACTACCCCAGTCAAAGTAAAGAACCTTGTCTTCGCCCCTTGATGTTGCCTCACACTCCTCTACAGCTAGTATCCCTTCCGCCTCACCAGTACCCTAATCACCGGCCCCGGACAACTACTTTTGCACTTTCCAGCACTATAGATTAGCTTTGTTTGTTCTAGAGTTTCATATAAATACTGTGTTTGGCTTCATTTAGCCAGAATAATGCTTTTGAGGCTTATCCAAAACCCTAGTCTAAAATCAAATGTGGAAGGAAAATAAATCCCGTGTGACTGGAGTTCAATACTGTGCTAATGGCTGGCCAGAGAGTACCGTGGGGCTCAGAAACAAAGTGAGAGGAGGAGATCCTGGGAAGGGCTGAGGAAGGCAGGAGAGGGCCCTTCTAACAACAAGGCCTTCAGGAAGCCCAACAAGTCATGGCAATTAATGTCAGTCCTACGGCTTCAGGGGCAGCCAGTTCAATTAATCAGCAAGCATTTCTTGCAGGCCCGCTATGTGCAAGGCGCTGCTAAGAATTAGAAACGAAAGTGGAGGCCAAGGATGAGAATTTGGGGAGGGAAGATGCTGCCTTAGAATTCATACAACTGGATAATGCTTTTGTCAGAGGACAGACACACACAGAAACCTTATTGACTTGGTGACCAAAAGAACCGCAAAGGAATCTAGTTTGACTTGTTGGTAAATGTGAAAGCCTGAACTCTGTACACCACAGATGTTTTTCATGTGGGTAGATTTGGTAACCTTAAACAGCTCACTAAACAGGTAATGCTAGAATACTGTAGATGTGATAAAGATTACTTGGAGAGAACGGTAATAGAAGAATAGCTAACATTTGTTGAGTATACAATGATTACACCATTCTAAGTACTTACATGATGTAATAACTTGATTAACTTTTACAGGGGTACTATAAAGGAACTGTTGTTATTTACTCCATGTTACCCATGAGGAAACGGAGGCACAAGAGACTGTACCTTGACCCAAATTACCCAGTTAGAAGGTATATTTAGGAGGATTATAAACCCAAGTGGTTGTGCTGCAGGGCTCCAACCACTTTGTTATGGAGGAAGGATGAGGTGGTCATTGAAGGAGAAGTTTCTGTTTATCTGAATGGCCCATAATGCACCATTAGCAACTAGGCCAGGAAGTTGGCTGCACCATAGTTAGATCTGGACCTTTCTTTCTTCACACATCAGAAGGGTGGCATAGATCGCCCATCTTGGAGTGAACTTGTGTTGCCCACAGTGCCAACACCTTCCAGACCTTGGGTGATGTTATTACCACACACACTGCCCAGAAGGCAAAACCATCACTCACCTGCAGATTGGCCTGTTTCCTAGCTATAAAGTAGAGGGGTGGGTCAGATGCTCTCTTAAGTCTTTTCTACCCTAACAATCCAATCTGGCTGAAATGCACTCTTTCTGGTGGGGGCAAGAATTTCTCCTGTATTTCTACTCCCATTTTCTTTGCATACTTATGTTTTAGCCTTAGAATTATTCTCTCATGTACGGTTACTTCGTATTTTGAGCTGAAATAGAGAAAACCAACTCTGAGTGATCAGAAGAGTCATGCCTTTAAGCCTGGCAGGTGCTGCCTCTAAAAGCACAAGCAACTGCCATTGAGGGCTGAAAAAGCATGTTGCAGCTGTGCCAACCACATCTGAGGCTTTGAATGAACGCCTATAATGTTTTCAGTTCATAGCAAAAACTAGAAGAGCTATTTTTGGCATTCCTTTCTCCCTGTACCGGTATATACTGAATAGTCTTAATATTGCTGGTGCTAAAATGAACATAACCAGAAGCAGTCATTATATCTAACCTGTTTTAACACTGGATTCAGATACCCCAAAGGCATGATGATGCATCAATATTCTCTGAAGTAGGCTGTACTTTGGGAACTTTGCTATTGTGGTTGGATCAGCCATGACCTCCCTACCTGCACTAGTCACTAAACACAGGATGCTGGGACCTGTTTTAAGGGGGGCCACAGAATGTGCTTGGGTGGAATCGTTATGTCCATTTTAGCTGGAGATGGCACAACTCTGACCATGTGTCTGTCCAAAGAGACATATTACAGAGCCATGCCACATTGTTCTCGCACCAGAAAGACTGTATGGCTGAATCAGAGCAGGACATGTGGGAATTAGAAATGTGCTGCTTTCTTGAAATGGCTACCAGCCATCTGCCTGCCCGTCAGAGTGTGGTCCAGTTTCCATCAGATAAGTCTGGAAGAGGAAGGTTTTTATTGTTGTTTTGTCTTTTGCATCCAGCTTGTTAAAAGATGTGAAGAACAAGAAAGTTTTAGCTCAGCAAGAAATGTTAACAATGTAAAGTTTTTATTCTATCATTATTCTAAAAGCTTCTAGAATTGTCATCTGCCTTTTCACCTAATTATACACATATACACACACACTTTATATGTATACACTTTGCATATATTATGCATATTACATAAATATATACATATATACACATATTGAAAGTATGTGTATATATGTATATATCATATTATTTACATAATTATACACAGGTATGCACATACTTTATATAATATATGCAAGTGTATATTATAGCATGTATTCAGCATGGTATAATATAAAGGTCTGTAAATACAGGCAGACCTATGAAAACATAGCTCTTATCACCTATTACTGAGTGACTTGGAGTACTATGCTTAACTTCTCTAAAACTTAAATTATCATGTCCAGTTTACTGGACAATGATAGGACAAAATAATAGTGATAAAATACATAAGCATTCAGTACAACTAAATGCTCAATAAATACTTTAAAATAAAGTGTCTCTAGCTCTAGCAGACAGAACAAGGAATATAAGGCCAGCTCTCTGATGGTTACAGCTGCTTAGCAGTGGCAAAGCCTACCTGTGGAGGAGTGAGCCCATGGCCAGAGAGAGGATGACTGGAAGCTGGGAGAGGACCATTGAGAAAGGCTGTAGAGTCCTTACAACAGGAAATTCAACCAAGTCATCTCCGCAGCCTCCAGGATTTTTTTAAATGGCAGGTTACTCTTAAATATACAAGGCATAGGGGATCATATACTGTCATGAAACGTATACAGACAGAATGAAAGTGTACCATGTAGTACCTCAAATGGTTCCTGGCATGGGGAAGGCGTTCAGATAATGTGTGTTGAATGAGTAAATGAAGGAACATGAAATGTCAGTAAAATGATCCTGTCAGTCCCATGATAGCTATAATCAGCATTACCACCACATCCGTTTCTTGTTTCTGAGGTCACTGGCCTGAGAGGAGGGAAATCCAAACAGTTTGTCTGCAATTAAAGGGCAGAAGGCCAGGTGCAGTGGCTCATGCCTGAGCACTTTGGGAGGCAGAGGCAGGCAGACCACTTGAGCCCAATAGTTCAAAACCAGCCTGAGGAACATAGTGAGACCTCTTCTCAAAAGAAAAGTTAAAAAACAAAAAAAAACCCCACCACCAACAAAAAAACAGCCAACCAAAATTCCAAAGGTCTCTAGTCCACAGGTGGCACTAGGGGTCACTCAGAAAATTTTTTTAAAAATTACTTAGGAAAATCTAAAGCACTGTATTTGGGGCTTCATTATATCTGAAGCAAGTTGAATATGGTGCCCAGAGAAACAAGGTATGGAAGCTGCACATTTATAGAGATTATTGGAATATGCTTTGATTTATGCGCTACTCGAAGCTTGAGCCTGGGAACTAAGGCCATTCAACAAAGCAAGGATTAAACTATCAGCATGTGCGACCCAAGCAGCTTTCCCAGCAATCATTGAGACCACTGTGACTCTCCTTATTGTTATAAAATGTAGATACTTAGCCCTACCTCTTAAGGCCAGCTAGAACTCACCACAACCAGTTTTCACTACTGTAGTATCCAGTCGCTTTCAAATCAGGCAAACTAGGTGTTTTATCCCAGGCTGGCTGCATGCTTAACTGTGTGACCTTCAAGCAAATTACACAACTTTTCTAAGTCTCAGTTTTTAACTTGCTAAGTGGAAATAATAGTCATTGTCCCAGAGGTTACTGAGCAGATTAATTAAGATAACATAGAGGAGTATTTAATAAATGTTCCTTCCCTCTTTCCCCTGCCTTTTACACAAAGGAATCGTTAGAGTAAAAACTGGCTTTGGCATGATGTGGGAAGGGCAGAGAAGGCATGGGATGTTTTAAATTATATGTAAAATACATTTTTTTTTGAGACAGAGTCTCCCTCTGTCACCCAGGCTGGAGTATAGTGGTATGATCTCGGCTCACTGCTGCCTCTGCCTCCCAGGTTCCAGGGATTCTCCTGACTCAGCCTCCGGGTAGCTGGGATTATAGACATGCACCACCACGCCTGGGTAATTTTCATATTTTTAGTAGAGACAGGGTTTCCTCATGTTGGCCAGGCTGGTCTCAAACTCCTGACCTCAGGTAATCTGCCCGCCTCAGCCTCCCAAAGTGCTAGGATTACAGGTATGAGTCACCACGCCAGACCTAAAATACATATTTTTGAATTACTTGTGGATTGAAAGGATTATTATTGCCCTCAACAATGCTGTGAATAACTAGCTAAAATTTGGACAAAAGACGATCCATAAGTTACTAGCTGGGTGCTAGATTAGAATCAATTCTTATTTAAGGCAGGCCTCCAAATTTGTTTGCATTCCTTTAGCTTACACATCTTGCCTTTGAATACATGTTTAAAATGTTATTTCTCCTGACTCAAACCCCGTCACTGCAGTAAAACTTCGTTTACTTTTAGAAGGATCTAAGTTCCAAGAAAAAAAAAGACGGAAAAAAAGAGAGTTATTTTCCTTTTCCTATTTCATAGACAGTTTTGGAAAGCCTTTAGTGTTTGGGTGGGACCCAGTCACACCCTTTGCAATTTGCAGACCAGTGGTTTAAATCTGTCATCCTTGTGGGCTGTAAAATGAAACCATGTACCAAAGAAAAATAGTGAATTACTCACTCACATGTGATCTTCCAGCGAAGGGAAGGATTCAGTAGGAATGTGCCACGAGGCCACAGGTCCCTTCATAATGTAGGCTCAGGTGGCTTGTTCTAGGATGTGGGTCAATGTTAGGAACCTGAATGGAGGCTGCCAAGTTAGTTGGGGTCTGAAGGAGAGCATCAGTTACTGGGGTGAATTCACCACAATGCAACATCCAGCAGGCCTAGAGAAACTATCCCTCAGCACTGCAAGAAAGGGAGGGTTCCTATTCACCAGGCTCATTACACCTGCACACACACACACATACGTGTGCAAACACACACACATGCAGACACACACATGTTGCTAATTTATTTATATACGTTAAGAAATATGGGGCCAGGCATGGTGGTTCACACCTGTAATCCCAGCCCTTTGGGAGGGAAAGGAGAGTGGATTGCTTGAGCCTGGGAGTTGAAGCCTAGCCTGGGCAATGCAGTGAGGCCTTGCCTCTAGAAAATTAAAAAAAAAAAAAAAATAGCTGGGTGTGGTGGCACATGCCTCTAGTTCCAGCTACTCAGGAGGCTAAGGTGGCAGGATCTCTTGAGCCAAGGAGTTCAAGGCTGCAGTGAGCTATGACTGCACCACTGCACTCCAGCCTGACACAGAGCAAGACTCTGTCTCAAAAAAAAAAAAAAAAAGAAAAGAAAAGAAAATATTATTTAGGCAAAAATCCTCATGCTCCAATAATTGTAGACAGTTTGATCTGGGAAACCAAATACTAGTCTAAAAGGTGCGTGGCAATCCTGGAACAAGAGGTATTAGACAGACAGAATTCATCTTCATAATGGTCAGATAATGGGGAAATATCTGACCCCTGACCGCTGGCTTCACCCTTTCTGTAGGACAGGGCTTAGATGAATATTTCAAAGTAAGCATCTGTGCCAGTTTTGCATGGAGCTTGCTTTGCTGATGGACACAAGTTTTCTTTAAGCATGCTAATAACTTTCAGCAAGCCTGCTTCCACCCAGGAGCTATTCTTTCCCATTAAGATGAGTTTGCATGTCTTTGTTTTGATGGGTGTTTGCTGATTTTACTAGTCTAATGCTTAGGGAACTATCTACTTTGCCTGCTTTCCAAATTCCAAGTGAGAGAGGAGAATGCACCACACTGTTGCCTCGACATATAGCCTACTAACTAGGACTTGAAATCAGAAGTCCTTGTTCCACATCCCTGCAGTCTGCCACAAGGACATAAGAAATTTTCTACTTAAGTCATCACCTGGCTTGCCAATTTCTGGCAGATACAACTGGCCAATTTGCATTATAGTGTATTATTATTCCTTCTGGACATGCTGGAAACCAGGATAGATGTATTCTCAACATACCTAATTTTTCTTTATGAATTCATTGTCAGTTATTTCCATGAGTTTGTGTAATCTTAGTTGAAATAAGTTGAACTTATTTACAACTTATTTTTCCTTTTTGTAACTGCTATTGAGACAGGTCTCATATGTTTAATTCCCAACTATCTTTCAGTTGCTCTAAAACTATGTCTTAAAAACTTCAGATCCCTATCCCAAGCCCTAGCTGTAGAGTTCAGATACTGTTAAGAAGTTGTAGTCGCCCACCCACATTCTTTATGACCCTAGGTTTTTAAAGACATCGCTAAAAATTGTGTCATCTTCAGCCTTCATCCTTCCATCTGGAACTGTCCTGATGCTTTTAGAGTTATTTGAATCATCCCCAAATTGGGAGTGTGTTTGCATTTTACAGACGTAAAAACTAAGGCATAGTTGCTAATTATTTTGCCCCATCTGTGAGCAGCCAAGGAGCTTTTAAAACCCCCCAGCACAGTCTGAGTCATTGTGGACTTGGTCACAATGTGCAGCTTGTGGATTGTAGGAAGACCTTCAGAGAGAAAGAACAAGGGAATCAAGGAAGCTGAGGTAGCAAAGAATGTCGAGCAGAGGCTCTGTGAAAACCATGGCACTGCGAAGCAGGTGGAAAATCAGGTGGGAAGGTTATAGGTGGAGCTTCGAGAAGAAAGGCTTTTCATCCCTTGGGAGCTATCATTCTGTGCGGCTAAAAGAAGCCTACAGCAGTTGTGTTTTGGGGGGTGCATTTCTTTCCTCTCTTTCTGCTCCCCCCATCCTTGTGCCAAGAGTTACTGAGGCCTTACCAGGTGCTGGGCACTATGCAAATAAGCACTTGTGTGGACTGACCTTACACATACTATCTGATCTAATAATAAATTGAGGAGTACAATTTTCTGCATTTATTTCTATATTCTATTTAGAAATCTGTTTGGAACTAGTAAAAATAAATAAACAACAGCTGTCTGTATATAAATGGACATACACTGTGTGCTGTCCAAGTTTCAAAATAAATTGACTAAAAGTACCCAGTGTTCAAGTACGATACCTTCTTTTTCGTTAAGTGAAATATTTCTAGCTCCTTGCATAATGACTCTCAGTATTTCCAGAAGGCTTTGCTCAAGGAGTCTTTCCACTTCTTGATGTGGTAAAAAGGAGTGGAATGTTCATATTAAAGGCTGCCTTTTTTGGAGAGATGTCCCCCTTCCCTGCCTCCTTACTTGTCATTTATTCCAAAACTACATGGAAGCAAAGGGAAGGCCCTTGCTCTGAAAAGCTGTGTCTTCCAGGGTTGTCCACCGATCAGCATATGAATCATCCTTACCAAGGGATATGGGTACATATGAGTCATTCACATGACATGAAACAGGGCCTCCAGACCAACGACTGGCTAAGATCTATGAAGGTCTGAAGCTCTGCCCACAACTTTTTTCTGTTTATCAATATTTGTTTTATTCTCTCTTTTTCTTTCTCTCTTTCTTTTTCTATTTCTTTCTCTCTCTCTTTCTCTCTTTCTTTCTTTTTTCGGAGTCTTGGTCAGCCACCCAGGCTGGAGTGCCTGGTGCAATCTTGGCTCACTGCAACCTCCACCTCCCAGGTTCAAGCAGTTCTTGTGTCTCAGCCTCCTAAGTAGCTGGGATTACAGGCATGCACTACCATACCTGGCTAATTTTTGTATTTTTAGTAGAGACAGGGTTTCACTGTGTTGGCCAGGCCGGTCTCGAACTCCTTACCTCAGGTGATCTGCCTGCCTCAGCCTTCCAAAGCACTGGAATTACAGGCGTGAGCCATCTCGCCCGGCCCTATTTGTTAATAACCATTTAAAAATTTCCACCCTGCTAAGACCAGTCTCTGACACTCTGTGCCTTTCCCCATTCTTCTCTTAACTAACATCATGTTTTTATTAGCATCTGTAAGACCCATAAGGGGAAGCTGAGAGAGAAATTTCAATTAAGACTCCCTTGGTTGTGCAGCAGTAAGGTTATATGAGGGGTTTATGTAAAAGGAGCCCCCTTAACCACAGCATTTACCATGACCTTGGTAACAGGTGTATTCAACAGATGAATACCCCGATGATCATCAAGCCAGTCCTATGTGGCTTGCATATGAAGCATATCAGCTGCTTCATCAGGGATGTTCTATTTGGCATTTATAAGGGGAGAGGGACAGTCCCCCTTCTCAGGGTAAGCAGACCTTAGTGTGGCTTTTGTCCAGTCCCCTAGGCTGGATGTTCTCTCAGGAATAACTTCTTGTGTGTCTGGATCACCCGAAACATCTGTGACTGTTCCATAGAGAGCTGTAGGTCCTGCATCAACCCAAACATGAATGCTAGCGTTTTGAATACTCTGCGGTGTTCAAAACCTAAGACACTGTCACTCACTTAGTTGCTCTCACAATCCATTTGAATAAAAGTTCTTCAGGAAGTTTATGATACTGAGCTACAAAATGAAATAATTTCTTCACACTATACTCTGTGGTTTCAACAGTTTCATGATTTGCCTTCCACCCCACATGAACTAGCTTCTTGGTTACCAGAGTTCTTAGTGATACTGTCTGTAATCTCAGCATAATTTTGGCATTGGTGGGTGGCTTTGCAGTTAATGGCTAGAGCAGAGACTCACTGAAATCTGAGCTTGATCTAGCATCAGGGACTGACCCAGCACTCTCTTTCAATTTTATTTTAGCTATTACAGATAATAATAACCAAGGGACTGAATATGTCACCTTTTCTTATTAGTTTCCCTTTCCTTATTCATCCAGTGAGCCAACCTTTGGGGTAGCTTTTACCTTTTGTAATCGATCTCAGCATGGTGTGCTACTCCATACCATGGGTGGCTGTTACCAGTACCCTGGGTTCTTGTAATCACCCAGGGTAGAAATCAAGAGCAATCACCGTACACAGCAGCTAAGAGAAAATTTGTTTTAGCTTGTGCACAAGGGACCCAGTAGTGAGAAAGGAAAAGAAACAGACTGCTGTCAGAGGATAGTGTATATGGTCTTTCTATGGGAAAGGGTTACATCAGAGCACGTATAGGAGAGGCTTTTCTAGCACTCATGCAGTAGCTCAGCATGCTTCTTCATGCATCATATGTAATATTAGCATTTTAAATCTCCACCTTGCACATGAATTTTAACCTTAAAATGAGGAAGGTTAACTGTAGGTTGGACTTTTAAGTCTAGCTATGCATGCCAGGCTCTGGGGAAGTCTCCAGCCCCCCCTGAAATAGGAGCTTGTGGTTAATAAGCTTCTTGGATCCTTTGTTACTGATTGGCTGAGAGTTAGATAAGCTAGATCTTGAGTGAAGGGCTTCTATCATTTTCTTCCAGGCCATTTTATTTATTTTTTTTAATTTTATTTGTTTATCTTTTGAGATGGAGTCTCGTTCTGTTGCCCAGGCTGGAGTGCAGTGACACAATCTTGGCTAACTGCAACCTCTACTTCCTGGAGTTCACATGATTCTCCTGCCTCAGCCTCCTGAGTAGCTGGGATTACAGGCACCCACCACCATGTCTGGCTAAATTTTTATATTTTTATTAGAGACAGGGTTTCATCATGTTGGCCAGGCTAATCTCAAACTTCTGACCTCTGGTGATCTACCCACCTCAGCCTCCCAAAGTGCTGGGATTACAGGTGTGAGCCACCACACTCAGCCCAGGCCATTTAAAAATAGGGAAACACACCTACTTCAGATGCCTGCCTGTCTCATGACCATGTGGCCACCCAGGAATCAAAGTTCCTCATCCTCAACCCTTTCCTTCTTTCTCTTCCCAAACCATGTTTCTGCAAACCAGGGCCATTCTAGCAAATCCCATTTCTGACACCAATTGTATAGGAAAACAAACTATTTTTCCTTATACTTTAACACTTTTCACTTCTAGCACCAGATGTGAGTGGGTGAGGGGACGGGGAAGGGTTCCCACATCAAGCAGTTCTTCAGTTTTCTTTGGGCATCAACTGGGTGTGCCACAATTTAACTCAATTCCAGCACTATCAAGTTAGAACAGACCCCTCTGGTTAAGGCAGGGGTGTCTAATCTTTTGGCTTCTCTGAGCCACATTAGAAGAAGAAGAATTGTCTTGGGCCACACATAAAATACACTAACACTAACAACATCTCATGAGCTAAAAAAAAAAAAAAGAAAAGAAAAGAAAAGAAAAAGAAAATGCAAAAAGACTCGTAATGTTTTGAGAAAGTTTACAAATTTGTGTTGAGCCACATTCGAAGCTGTCCTGGGCCACTTGTGGCTCACAGGCCACAGGTTGGACAAGCTTGGGTTAAGGGATCAGTCCCACAAACCTCCCCCACTTCAGATGCCAGTGGAAAGTCCAGCTTGTCACCTGTGCTTCTGTTGGAATGGCTAGAAATCAGAGGTTCTCATGACCCCTGTTTTCTTCCATCATTTGCTAGAATGGCTCACGGAAGTCAGGAAAACAGTTTATTTAATGGATTATCAGTTTATGATAAAGGGATATAGTTCTGGAATAGCCAGATGTTAGAATGCATAGGGAGGGGCAGGTGGGGAGGGGTACCTCCCTGTGTTCACTAACCTGGAAGTTCTTCAAACCCTCCACTCCCTATTTCTCACTGTCCTTTGAGTTGTTATGGAGTCTTTGTTACATAGGCATGATTAATCAAATCATTGGTGATTGGTGATGAAATCAATCTCCAGCCTTTCTCCCCTCTCCTGAGGTAAGAGGTCGGCATGAAAATTCCAACTCTCTAATCACAGAATTTGTTTACTGGGGCAACCAGCCCCCCATCCTATAGTTATCTTGGGTCTTTCCAGACATCCCCTCATTAACATAAACTCAGGTGCGGTTAACGGGGCTTGTTATAAATAACGAAAGATGCTCCTTTCACCATTATTGTTCTTATCACTTAGAAAATTCCAAGGGATTTAGGAGTTCTGTACCAGGAACAGGAGGAAGAACAGGTGTATATTCCTTATTATAAGTCACAATATGCTATGCCCTGACTGCATCTTCTTCTCATGCCACTCTTGCCCTTGTTCACGATGCTTTTGTCCATCCCTCAAACATAGTAAGCTCATTTCTGCTGCAGCGCGGTTGCACTAACTGCTCTAGCTGCCTGAAAGAGTCCTCCTCCAGAACTTTGAATGGCTAGCCCCTTCCCTTCATTCAGGTCTTAGCTCAGATGTCGACTCCTCAGAGATGCCTCCCAGATTGCCCTGCCCAGGCCAACTCCTTCCTGGTAACCTGATCCTGTCATCCTCCATGTTGGGGGTCAGCAAACGTGTTTTCTGTGAAGGGCCAGACAGTAAATATTCTTAGCTTCCTGAGCCGCATGGGTTCGGTCACAACTACTCATTTCTGCTGTTGCAGCTTGAAATTAGCCACAGACAAAATATAAACAAACATGTGTGACTGTTCCAATAAGTCTTTGAAGTTTGAATTTTGTATAATTTTCACATGTCATAAAATATCCTTCTTTTGATTTTTTTGGTCAATTATTAAAAAATACAAAGACATTCTCGG
The DNA here is from genome assembly GCA_963573385.1 of Cacajao melanocephalus. NCBI lineage: Eukaryota > Metazoa > Chordata > Mammalia > Primates > Pitheciidae > Cacajao > Cacajao melanocephalus. The sequence goes on along the minus strand of CAUYLG010066057.1, from coordinate 13,740 downwards.
CTTGTAGGTTGTACAAAAGTAAGATTTTGCTACTGTGTTTTGCTGACCCCTGCTCTGTGCCATCATCCTCTTATATTTTCATCATCTCACTGGCATCAGAAATTATCTTATTTATTCCTTCTAAAATTTGTTTTTGGTGACAAAGAGGTTGAGTAGAAGTTAGAAGTAAGAGTTTAAAATATACTTTAAAATTATCAAAGTGTTTTAGCGTCTGATGCTGGGCCTGTTTATATCAGAACTAATTAGAGTTAGCCAAGTTATGATCCATCTCTACAGTAGATATCAGCACTGTCACCAAGTCCACTGTCTCTGGGGTCACAGAAGGCCTGGTTCATGTATATCTGGCATTTAGAAAGAGAAGTCAGAGGGCCAAGTGTGGTGGCTCACGCCTGTAATCCCAGCACTTTGGGAGGCTGAGGCGGGCAGATCATTTGCGGTCAGGAGTTCAAGACCAGCCTGGTCAACATGGTGAAACCTGGTGTGGTGCACACCTGTAATCCTAGCACTAGGGAGGCTGAGACAGGAGAATTGCTTGAACCTGGGAAGCAGAGGTTGCAGTGAGCTGAGATCACATCACTGGACTCCAGCCTGGACAACAGAGCAAGATTCCACTTAAATAAATAAATAAATAAATAAAAGGAAAGAGAAGTCAGAATGAATCCTTTTTTTTTTTTAATGAAATAAGTGGGGTTAAGTAATGATTTCTATTGTGGAAAGAGCTTGAAAATTATGTTTGTTAAAGATATTTGTCAAAAGATTAAGATGTTTAGTTATATAAAAAATAAAATAAAATAAACGTGTTGTCTATCTCTCCTGGTAGACTATAAATGTCTTGACAGCAGGTTCATTGTCTTATCCACTGCATTATCTCTATCAACAGAACAAGCACCTGGAGAGGTGCTGTTAGAGGTGATTTAGGAATATTTGGTGATTGAATGAGTAAATCTATACAGTCCATGAGTCACTGCATCCGATAAAGTCTTCCTTCCAAACATCCCACGTATGTCATATTCCAGTGCCACACCCTGCCCAAGCCTTTGCCTCTTCCCATCTGTTCCTGTAGTCGTCTCTCAAGCCTTCTTGACTCCTTCTCCCTCACTCCCGTCTCTCTCATTCCAGTTGACCCTAAAGTACAGTACCTTGCTAAAGCTTTTCTTTTATTATAGCATTTCTCTGCAAATAACAAAAAAACTTTCCACTGTATTCCCATGACCTATGGTATACTATAAAGCCATGCAAGGCCATGCAAGGCCCTTACCATTCAGTTTGCTTTGGCTTTTCCAGCCCTGTTTCTGAGCCTTGCCTGGAATGAACCCTCTGCTGTCACACCCGCATTTCCTCATTATCCCTGAACCTGTAGCTCATTCCCACCTCTGCACGTTTGCTCAGGCTGTGCCCCAGGACTAGTTGGTTCTCCCCTTAGTTGAACCTCTAGGTAATAGGAGGCAAGTCAGCAATGAATGATGGGAAACAAGGAAGATGGAAACAGGAAGGTGAAAAGCAAATGTGACCAAACAAGGCCTAAGTGGTCATCAGGTGGGTTAAGAAGGACTTAGTTATCATTGAAAAGCACACTGCTTGGTCAAATTATCTAGACCAGTGCTTTTCAAACTACTGTGCAGGCACATATTTGGGGAATCTTGTACAAATGCAGATTCTGAGAGTAGGTCTGGAGTGGGGCCTGAGATTCTGCTGTTTTTTGTTTTTTTTTTTTCTGAGACAGGGTCTCACTCTGTCGCCCAGATTGGAGTGCAGTGGGGTGATCTTGGCTTATTGCAACCTCCACCTCCCGGGCTCAAGTGATTCTCCTGCCTCAGCTTCCCGAGTAGCTGGAATTACAGGTGTGTACCACTACTGCTCAGCTAATTTTTGTATTTTTAATAGAGACGAGGTTTCACCATGTGAGCCGGGCTGGTCTTGAACTTCTGACCTCAAATGATCCACCTGCCTCAGCCTCCCAAAGTGCTGGGATTACCAGGCATGAGCCACTGTGCCCAGCCAGATTCTGCATTTTTAACAAGCTCCCAGGAATGCCTGTACTCCTGGTTCTAGGATAATTCCTTGAGTATCAAGGATTTAACTAAATTCTGAGAAAAGGAGCCTTAACCAGGTGGTTCATGCCTGTAGTCTCAGCAACTTGGGAGGCTGAGGCAGGAAGATTGCTTGAGCCCAGGAGTTCGAGGCTGCAGTGGGCTATGATTGCACCACTGCACTCCAGCCTCGACAATGGAGGGAGACCCTGACTCAGAAAAAAGAAGGAGCCTTGTCCATATGACTTAGTTATGGGAACAGGAATTGGTAGGCTGCCGTTAGAGGACTCTCTATATATCATGAGAACTCCACAAGAGTCCTAGACTACAATGAAGACATTTCTTGCATTCTGAACAACTGAAAAAAATGTGTGATGATTCAAGTCTTCTTGATGAAAGAGCGGGTGCTGAAAACTCAGGACAAAGTTGAGTGTGTAAGGCTGCAGCTTAAAGGGAAGAAACATCTTTAATCTTAGAATGGTGGCACTGAAAATCACCATTGGGAAATGAAAAGATTCTAATGCTGGTTGGGCTGCCGGCCTGTCATTACACACACACGTACATACATGCAAACATACTCACACATATGCACACACAGAGAGGAGGCTGGTATGCTGTAGGCTGCATTATCTCTTTTCTCAAAGGGGGAGCTTCTTCTGATCTGCTGTAACATTCAGTTTAGAATCTGTGTCCAGCCTGAGTATGAGTAATGGTACTTTACCCTAACAAAACAATAGGATTCATTTCTGTCATGTGTATCTCCAAACAGAAGAGCAGGTAGGAAAATATTTTACTAGTAAGATAAAGTTGACTTTTTAAACAGTTTCTCTAATTACTAACCCACCCCTTGTATCTTTGGCTAATCAGTACCTGGCCTTTTGATAAAGTTGGGTGTCATTTCCTCATGGCTTAGCTTCATGCATACTGCAAGTTTTCCTGATTAATGATTTTAATGCCATTTCCTTCATCACAATAATTTTCTCTCTGCTTTTATCACAGAAGAACTTCTGCTTGGGTGACTGAACTCTGATCTTGACCTAGAGTCATGGCCATGGTAAGTTGTGAAATGCCTCACCCTATCTGGTACCAGCTGCCAACAGGTACAGAATGTGGACTCAACAACTGTTAGCTTAAACAAAGCCTTGTTTTTTCAACAGAGGGGAAGGAAGAGGATATGAAAAGGCAGGTCTATTTCTAAACATCATTTAAATTTCTTTAAGGGGTGGTAAGCAACTTGACCTTGAAAACTGATTCAAAGAGAGAATTCTTTGAATCCTTTTAACATCCTGAGAATGTAGAAATGAGTTGTAGTTTTCTGTCTGCAGAAGCACTACATGTTTTAGAACAATTAAAAAGGAAAAACTAAAAATTCCGCAGGTTCTATCACCAGAACAGGACTGCTATCAACATTCTGAAGTAGCCACATCATTTCAGGCTCATCAAGAAGGGTGCTTCTTAGCAATATGGTCGTGTCGGCCGCCTCCTGCTTTAGACAGTAATTGGACTCCTTGGGCCTTGGGTATCTGATCTTTGGAACAAGCATGGAATTGAATCCCTTTGAGAGTTCTGTAAAGTTCAGCTCTGAGGTAGAAGCTGAGCCTCTTTGCTGAAAACATGGGGCTCCATCTAAGGCTGGCCATCTGCTCTCCTTCTCTCTCACCCAAATACGGTTTCTGAATAGACAAGTAATTCTAAGTAATTCTGATCTGTGGTCTTCTGGAAGAAGCAATAATAGAAGTAGAAATCTTATACCTAGATAGGAACTGGAGAGCCTGCCAACTTGAGATGCCTTCCTTAAGGAAGATGGATGTGTAAAGTATCCTGAACAAATAGTAATATACTCTTAAATTTTTTTTGCATTAGGTATTCCAGAATTTCTTCATGATCTCTGACAGTCAAAGGCATATTCATGTGTGCCCCAAATCTCTCATGCTTTAGTTTAAAATCAATTTCTTGCTGACTGATTCTCCCTGGCCATGGATAATTTTTTTAAAATATTTATTTATTTATTTTTATTTTTTGTAGAGATGAGGGTCTCACTATGTTGCCCAAGCTGGTCTTGAACTCCTGGCCTCAAGCAATCCTCATACCTTGGCCTCCCAAAGTGCTGGGATTACAGGCATGAGCCACTGTGCCTAGCCAACGTGGAGAATATTTATTCAGAAATGTTTATGGTATCCCTACTTTGTGCCACATGTGGCACTAGGACTTAGAATTAATGAGATGCTCTTCCTGTCTTCAGCAGGCTCACAGCTTTCCTATAAATGAAGACTAATCATGTGGCCCTTTGTGTGCTTTCCACTCTAGAAAAATTACCTCCGTTGCTCTCATCTTTCCTCCCTAAACCTGTTTTTCTATCATGACTATTATTTATTAGACAGATAAAGGACATTTAAAAAAAAACCAAACTACACAGTCGCAAGATGGGAAATGCCAACTATTTGCCATTATTTTATTTTAGACCTTACTCATAGGTATAATGATTTTTAAAGAAGAGTAATAAGAGCATAAATAATAGCTTTGTAGTCTTCCTTTTCCCCCACTTAGTATAGGAATATAGGAAACAAGTTATATATTCACTCTGATCTTATGCTTTATCTCTTCTCTATGCAAATGAGATAATATAATGTTTATATTACATTTCATATCATTAAAATTATTTACTCTAAATAGTGATTATAAATGTTTTAATTTTCTTCTTAATTTTTAAAAAAAATTCCAAATTCTCTACAATATGTTTTTAAATCATTGTGTTCAAGATTTTAAAACATGTTTTATGGAGGTATAATTTGCATATAGTGAAATGCACATCCTTTAAGGTTAATGGGAGATAAGTTTTGACAAATGTATATCCCCACATAACCTACTCCCCTGTAGAGATAGGACATTTTATCACTCCCAGAAGCTCCTCCACGCCCCTTCCAGATCAACTCCCCAGCCCTCCACTCCACACAAGAAATGCAACTGCTGTTCTGAGTGTTATAGGTTAGTTTTGTCTGTTCTAGAACACCCTATAAATGGAATCATAGAGTGCATAGAGTAGTTGCTCTTTTGTGTCTGACTCTTTCTCTGGGCATCATATTTTTTTGCAATTCATCCGTGTTGCTACATCAATAGTTTGTTCCTCCATTCCTTTTTATTGCTCATTAGTATTCCATTGTATTGTATTTCAATCTTTTTGGCATCTATCTTCTTCATTATTAATGTAATAGCAATATTTAATCAATTGTGATATGGCATCTATTTCTATCTTTCATTTTTGTCATTCCTTCCTATATCCTCTCTGTTTCCTTTGCCTGTTACCACAATGGGTCCTCTTGGAACAGAATTCCCTGTCTTCCCAGAATGGATAATGGTATATTATACCCTGAAATTTAATCAATATGGATATTTATCATGCTAACAGGGAACACATTTCTTGATTGTTTTCCTGGAGAAAGAGTCACTAAGAATGCTAACTGACAAATGGAACCAGCCTTGCCAATCCCTCTATCGATTCACCTTGTTATATATTAATTCTAATCCCATAGCAGTGTCCCTCAGCAATGCAGTTTGCTTAAGAGTTAAATGCAGTGTTTGAGTGCCATCCAAAACTTTTTCAATATGGGAGTTCCAAAAGAACCTTGCGAAACATTCAACTCAGAAAGCTATCTCATGCTGGGGCCAAAGGCCGTGTTGGAATTCTGACAGCAAATCACCAATTTGCATACTACTACTGATATATGATAGAAGAAAAGAAGTAAAGTGCCTCTATTCATTTCTTAAGGCTGCCAAAACAAAATATTAGGTTGGTGCAAAAGTAATTGCACCAACCTAATACCACAAACTGGCTGTCTTAGAATAATAGAAATTTATTGCCTCACAGTTCTGGAGGCCAGAAATCCAAAGCAAGATGTCAGCTGGGCCGTGCTCCCTTTGACACCTGTGTAGAAGCCTTCTGGGCCTCTTCCTAGCTTCTGGGGGTTTGCTGGCAATCCTAGCTATTCCTCATCTTGCTGCAGCATAACTTCCATCTCTGCCTTTGTCTTACGGTGCTTCACATATCCACATCACCTTATAAGGACACCAGTCATATTGGATGAGGGGCCTACCCTACTCCAGTATCACCTCTTCTTAACTGATGACATCAGCAGTGGCCCTATTTCCAAATAAGGTCACATTCTGAGATGCTGGAGGTTAGGATTTCAACATGTCTTTTTTGGGGGAGAGATATAATTCAACCAATAACGGTGCCCAAGGAAGTTGATGTCATAAATTTCTACCTTTCTCTGTCAGATGTATAGAGGGTGATGACCAAGTGCCAATGCTTACCATATCCAGGACATGAAAGCCTGGTCTTCTAGCAGAGAAGGTCCATTCCCTGGGTACCTGAGGACTTGGGTGGGCTTGATGTGGGCCACTATGGACCTGAGAGGTCTAGGCCAGGGTGGTCTAGTGCAGGAAACTCAAATCTGCCTTGATAGAGAACTGCACTAAGGGTTTAAAAATCCTCTATTCCTTTAGATGGCTCATATTACATTCTCGGATCCAGTTAGATTATTGAAAAACTTTAGCTCTATTCTATACCGTTTTTGCCACCTTTTACAAATGCTCCATCCTAAATTCTGCTTTGGCATTATCCCATAGGCTTATGTGGAAGGATAATACAAGAAATAGGCAAAATAATGTCATTATTTTATTTATTATGGAAGTACAGCTGAAGTCCTCTTTGATGATGATGATGATGATAGCATCAAGTCTGAGTTTTTGTTTTAGTGTTTACTTTTTCTGGGTTTTGTACTAAGTGCTTTCCTGTATTATCCTGTTTCTGTGAGTTATCATTATTCCTAATATACAAGTGAGAAAAATGAAGCATCCCCAGGCCACATAGCTAGAAAGAGGTAAAGATAAGAATCAACCCAGATCTACCCCACTCCAGTGCCTATGCTCCTTCCCACTAAGCTTCTCAGTAGACCAGGTGCCAGCTAATCCCTCCTTCCTCGGCTTCTGGACAGTGCACAATCCTGGATTTCCTATGAGCTCAAGGACTGTCCCTTCTCAGCCATCCTTTCTGGGCTCTCCTCTCGTGGACTTGTACTGTTGGAGAGACCCAGGCTAATCCTAAGTCCCTGTTCCCTATTTTCATCTTCTTTCCAGGTCATCTCATCAAGTACCACCTAAATGCTGATGCATCCTAACTTTATTATGCTGGGCATGACCTCTAGACTTGTATTGTGTAACCAATTGTCCTTTCGACAATTCCACTTGGATATTTAATGGACATCCCAAACTTAACATTTCCAACATAGAACTTTTAAACCCTACCCCACACTGCCACCCTAAATCTGATAGTCTTCCTCCAGTTTTCCCCATCTGGATAAATGATACCCAACTACTCAGGGGAAAATATTTAGAGTTTTACTTGATTCTTTTCTTTCCTCACCTCCCACGTCAGTCCATCAGCAAGTTCTGTCGCCTTTGCTCCAAAACATGTGCTTAGCTGTCTGTTCTTCTGTTTATTTCCGTCTAAACTATTTCACCCTAGTCTAGCTCATATCCCACCCCCAGATCTTGGCCCAGGCTCTCAAGTGGTCTCTGCATCTCCCTACAACAGCCTGGGGATCTTTTAAACAGATAAGTCAGATCACGTGTCCCCATCCACTTGCTTAAAACCTGTCAGTGGCCTTCTTCTGTACTTAGAATGAAATGCAAACTCCTTATCTGGCTTGGAAGGGCTGCCTTGCGCTGGTCCCAGCCCGCCTGTCTGATTTCCTTATTTTTATTTTTAATTCATTTATTTGAATTTTTATATTATAGAAAACTTTAAACATGCACAAAAGTAAACAGAATACTATAAGGAACCCCTTTGTGTACCTATCAATAATTATTAACTCATGGTCACTCTTGTTTTTTGTTTTTGTTTTTTTTTTGAGACAGGGTCTCACTCTGTCGCCCAGATTGGAGCACAGTGGTGCAATCTCGGCTCACTGCAACCTCCACCTCCTGGGCTCAAGAGATCCTCCCACTTCAGCTTCCTGAGCAGCTGAGACTACAGGCCTGTGCCACCATGTATGGCTAATTTTTTTGTATGTTTTTGTGGAGATGAGGTTTCACCGTGTTTGCCCAGGCTGTTCTCAAACTCCTGGGCTCAAGAGATCTGCCTGCCTTAGCCTCTCAAAGGGCTGGGATTTGCGTCTGGCCTGTTTCTTATCTCTACTTACCTCCCCTTTCTTTCCACTTGTGTGATTTTGAAGCAAACCCAAGATATCTTATCATTTCATCTATAAACTATTTTAATAGATTAAATTCTTTTCAAAAGGAAATACCACCATAATGCCAATTTATACCTAAAAATGTTAAAACCAAGTCCTTAGTGTCATCAAATATCAAGTCAGTGTTCAAATTTCCATTGTCTCATAAATGCCTTTATTTTTAACTGTTTGATTTATGATCCAAATTATGGCACTACAGGTTCACATTATGATCATTGATGTTCCTTTCCAATGTCATTTAAACAGTAGTTCCCTTCCATCTCTCTCTTTAAATTCTCTTTGCCATTTATTTGTGGAAGAAACTAGATCGTTGGCTAAGTGCTGCGTCTCAGTCTGGATTTTGCTGACTGCAACCCTTTGGTGTGGTTTCACATTCTCCTTTCTCCTCTGTTTACTGTAAATTTGTTTTTGGCTCTAGAAGCTTGATTAGATTCAGGTTTGATATTTTTCCCTTTTGTGGGGAACGGGATTCCACGGAGATGTCATTCATCTCCCCCTCCCCTCCTTGCCCACCAACTTGAGCCACACTGGCCTCCATCCTGCTCTCCCTCCAGCCTCAGGGCCTTTGCAGAAGCCATTTCCTCTGCCTGTAACCCTTGCCTCCATCTTTGCATGGGCAGCTGCTTCATCTCATTCAGCTCTTAGCCTCAATGTCACTCCTCAGAATGGGCCCTCCAGGACCTCTCTATCTGCTTCACAGCACTACTCACCCCCAGGCACTTTATGGAATTGTGAATTGTAGGCTTGTTTACTGTCTGCCTCCCATGAGCTAGAGCATCAGCTCCTGGGGAGCAAGAGCTTCATTTTTTTATGGTCACTGCTGTATCCTTAGCAGCTGGAATACTGTCTAGGCTATGGTGAGTACTCAGCAAATGTTTATGGAATGAGATGCCTCTGTGTTGGTAAGACGCTGCCTCTCAGTAACATTATTCTCTGTGTGCTCAGGCAACCAAAGGAGGTACTGTCAAAGCTGCTTCAGGATTCAATGCCATGGAAGATGCCCAGACCCTGAGGAAGGCCATGAAAGGGCTCGGTAAGTGTCCTGCCAGAAGTGAATCCCCCTGCATACACTGCATATCACAGGGTCACACAAGAGGATGCCATGTCTCCTGGCCATCACATGTGTCTTCCTTTAATAAAACACAAGGGAGGCCAGTCACAGTGGCTCATGGCTATAATCGCAGCACTTCGGGAGGCTGAGGCAGGCGGATCACTTGAGGCCAAGAGTTCAAGACAAGCCTGGCCAACATAGCAAGACCTCATCTCAACTAAAAATAAAAAAATTAGCCAAGCATGGTAGCACATACCTGTAATCCCAGCTACTTGGGAGGCTGAGACAGGAGAATCACTTGAACCTGGGAGGTGAAGGTTGCAGTGAGCTTAGATATCGCCATGGCACTCCAGCCTGGGTGACAGAGCGAGATTCCATCTCAAAGAAAGAAAGAAGGAAAGAAGGGAAGAAGGAAGGAAAGAAGGAAGAGAGCAAGGGAGGGAAAGAAAACACATGGGACAAGTTGAGATAAGTTGGGACAAATTGGAGAGGGAGGGACATTAGTTCTTCACTTTAATAATGATAAATTTAATATACTCATGGATTTCCCCAATTGTTTAAACCTGCTTTGAATTACAAAATCATGAATCTGCATATTAAATTTTAGAAATGTATTTGTTTTCCAATTAGTGCTAGTATGTATATGGTGCCATAAGATTTACAAAGTACTTTCACAAACATTACCTCATTGGGTATATGCAACAACTTGTGATTTAGTGAAAGGAGCTATTCCTGTTGTTATTTTAGCCCCATTTTACAGATGTGAAACTGAGACCCAGAAAGGCCAAGTAACTCTTACCAAGTCGCATAGTGAGTAGAACTGAGCCATGGCTCACACTGGGCAGATCCCCATCTCAAGCTTAGGCCAATTGACGCTAAGTCCACATTCTTGCCTTGAGTCCCTCTGCTTGTTGCCGTGGTGATAGACACAGCTGTGACAGCACTGACATGCAATGTGTGGAACTTAATGTGAGAAGGCTGGTGAAGCAGCCTTGCTGTCTGGGGTAAATACCAAGGTTTTTGGTGTCACGGACAAGGAGATTGAGGTCGCAGACACACAGACACACACAGAGTGAGTTTGGAGCAGGAATTTAATAGACAAAAGAAAAGAACAGCTCTCCATCACAGAGAGGGGTCCCGGCCAGTTGCCAAGTGGTAGTAAAAATGTTAGCATTTTCATAAATGGGCTACCAAGGAGGGGGCTCAGGAGGAGGGGATTCTTATCCTCCTAGAGCCCGATGGCTTAGTTGGGACCAGGTGTGCTATCTGTATAGAGCGGAGGGTTTTTTAATTAACTCTTATCCCATTCCCTGACCACAGAGGCTGGCTCTTAGTCTGTGTTTCTTTGTCTTGCCTATCTGGGAGGGAGAGTTTCTGTGTCTGTTGCCATACATCTTCTGGCAGCTGCAGACATCCCCCCAAGTCTGCTTTTAGCTTCTCTATCTTAGTGCACCTAAAGGAAAATGAATGTGCTTATTAAGACCCACTATTTTGCTGGGGGCCCATTGTATAAGTGTGAAGCTTGGTGATTACCCAGGAGACTTCGCCCTCTCCTTCTGTGCTCGAGCTGTCTTCTCTGTGTTTTACAGCCTGAACTTTTAGGCTGCTTGTTGTTAGAAGAGAAGTGATTTTTTGAACTGCATGAGGTTAGAAACGGAGCTATTTTTGAGCTGCTTTTTGTTAAAAGGAAAGTTTTCTGCCGGCAACTCAGTTTACCCTAACTGTCTACCTAAATAATTTCTTTCTGCCTCCTATAACATATTTCCCCCCTCAGGACTAGAACCCGTAACTGCTGTTAGGGGAAACTGTGACGATTTCTTCTGGCTACTTCCTGCTAGAGAGTGGCACTGTGTGGGAACAGCAGCCAGGGCTCCTCCTGGGTTGATTTAAGGGTCCCTGGTAGGAGGGTGGTTTCATTTTTGGCTCCATTTGTAGCACCATCTGAAGCTTGATGGTTTTTAGGCGAGAAGAGATAAACTTTACAAGGAGAATATAGGGTCCAAATATGAATATTAAGACTACTATTATTAGTGGGGGCACTACAGGCCATAACCATGACAACAGAGTTTGTTTGATACCAGTGAGCCATGTAGATGGGTTCTGCTGTTGTAAGTGGGTATATGGGCTTGGCTTTGTTTAGCTTCCTTCTTCTTCTTACTTTCTCCCCCAAAAAAGGAAGCCTTGGGGTTATAAGTTACCTGGCAGGATTTGTAGGATAATTGCCCAGAACTAGAACATGTTCCCAGAGTTTTATATTACCCATGCCTTTCTGTTTTTCCTGAGCTGCAGCCAGAGATTGCTGGTTGGTTGACAGGAATAAGCAGGGTTAGTTTAAAATGTAGGCAAGAACTTTAAAACAACTAATGAGACTAGAAGTTAATAACAGATGTATGACAGTTTTAAAACTTAATTTCTCTTTCCCTAGTCCTCATTTTTGTTAAAAACAATCTTTGATAGGACTGAGCTGTTTGCCAAACAGACTTCAGTCCTATACTTGGCCTAATTATTTGCATAAAGTACAGCAAGAATAATCATCCTTACATAGGCCCTTTAGATTAGCTTTGATGGAACCTTGTTCTGTGAGGAATTTTAGATAGGACTTTTTAAAGCTGAGCCCGACCGTTTGTTTGTACTTTTAAATTCCTATGAGTTGGGTAAATTTCCTTACTTCTTGAGGTTCCAGAAGCATGGGGTTTCTGGGCCTGTGAGAAAGTGACATTCTTTACTCACACAGGTCAGTATGTATGGAGACTGTGTAGAGAGGTATAAGGCCAGTTTTCCTCAGGGGCTTTTACTGGCTCAGCAAGTTAAGCTTGATTCCTTAAAGGGAAACATAGCCTTCGAGTCAAAGCCTTGGTAAAACAACCAGTTTTTCCAATTGCGTTTTGTTGCAAAAGAAAATGGATTATTGGCTGGGCATGGTGGCTCAGGCCTATAATCCCAGCACTTCGGGAGGCCGAGGCAGGTGGATCACGAGGTCAAGAGAGCAAGACCATCCTGGCCAACATGGTGAAACCCTATCTCTACTAAAAATACAAAAATTAGCTGAGCATGGTAGTGCATGCCTATAGTCTTAGCTACTTGGGAGGCTGAGGCAAGAGAATCACTTGAACCCAGGAGACAGAGGTTGCATTGAGTCAAGATTGCACCACTGCACTCCTGCCTGGGCAACAGAGCAAGACTCCATCTCAAAAAAAAAAAAAAAAAAGAAAAGAAAAGAAAAGAAAAGAAAATGGATTATTGCTGCACTGATGCAAACAACTATATTGTTGTAATTTAAGAATACTTATAATTAGTTTCCAAATTCTAGAGGAATTAGGCAGAGGGAAATAAACATGCTCCAAACTTTGCCTATAGGAGTACAGTTTGCTTATTTGACAAAGGTTGTAGCTAGCTTAAGACAAGTTTTTTTGACTCTGAAAAACAAAATAAGGATTAGCCGTGTTCTAAGCATAAATGAAGAATATTGTTTTAGTTTTCTATTAGTTCAGTTCATTTCATTAACTTTTGTTTTGTTTGATATTCATAAACATTTTAGGCTTTTATAAGTTCTGTACATTTTTTGGTCGTGACAAACCTGCATTGGAGAGAACTTTGTTAAAGTCCCACGGCTTGATTATAAACCATCTTTTGAAGAGAATTAAAACAAAACAACAATTGTCTGTAAATGACAAAATGCCCAGTTTGGATAGAGTCAGAAACACAATTGACAAAGAAACTTGGTTATTTTTGTGGTTTTCAAAAACCCAACATAACAACCTTAATTGTAATTAATAGCACATATTTAGACACTAGAATTGCGGACATCCCATACAGTTTTGAAGCATTAATATTATTCGTTAAAATATTACCTGAAGAGTATTAGACATCATTTTGGCAATTTTATGTACCTCAACATGTTAAATCATTCTGTTTACCTCTCTTCTGGATGTTTCAGGGACCCTCTGCAGCACCCAAAATCCAGTGGTTAGGAAAGACAACCTTGAGACTAAAGTTTGACTTTGGGAAGCCTGTTAAGTATATTTAAAATTTAAAACACTTGATATTATGGAATAGAATTTTAGATTACCGTAAGTGTTTTGTATTTGCCAAAATGATGAGCCAGAAAATTGAAATTAAAATTTGAAAAAGCAAAAACCACTCATTAGCCTTTTCTATTATAGCAGGAGCGGCCAAGGGAAACGGATCTCTCGAACACCAAATAAAGGAGGGAAGAGTTTATTCGGCCAGGAGATCGGGCAGTAATTTGTCGAAAGCCCAGCTCATTTAACAAAGGAAGGTTCTGCCTTTATATAGGCTTATACTTTAGATGTTACACATGGAAGAATCTTAGGTTTATAGCTTTAGGAATCACATATGAAAGGGTTCTGGTTTACAGTTTTAGGACTCACATGTGAAAAAGTTTCTG
>CAUYLG010066054.1:0-44957 GCA_963573385.1 Cacajao melanocephalus | reverse complement strand
AATAATGAAATATTTATATAATTAAATAAATTAAATAAATTTTTAAATTAATGAATTAATGCGAATGCTACTGGTTGGGTGGTTGGGAAGAAGGAAGGAAGGAAGGAAGGAAGGAAGGAAGGAAGGAAGGAAGGAAGGAAGAGTTGCAGTGAAAGCTGAGTGAAATGTCATATATAAAGTGCCTAACATAGAGTGACATTCAGTACATAATCAATAAGTGGTAATATCTAATTCTGATTATGCACTACCAGAGTTATCCTTCACTATCCCTCAGGACTAAACCTAATGAATAATCCTGTCAGCATGTTTTAAATCCAATCATTCAGCTATAACCCTAGAGATTTTTGCGATTTCTGCATTCAAGTCTGCACTACACTCAATACTTTTCCTCCCCAAGTAACAACTGTAAAATCATAGGTCTTAAATACAAGTTTTATATATTTCTAATCCACGTTAAAATCATCAGTAACTATTAAAATTTAAAAGTCCAATCATGTGACATAGCACCTAAAAGTAACTCAGATGTCACCGGAAGTATGTGGGGTCTACTTTGGGAGATACTGCTCCACATGCTCAACTTGGCAGAACTGATCACAGTATCTAAATTTGGCTTATTTAAATGAAACACATTTTGGAGAGCTCCACAGGCTGCCATCCTCTCACAACCTCCACTGCTCCTCTCCTAACACAGCCCCTCAGTATCTCTGACGTGACTGTCATGGCCTCCCAATTTCCACCCTTGCCTCCTTACAGCCTGTGCTCTATGCAGCAGCCAGAAATCAGACCATGTCTCTCCCCCACCCAAAATCCACCAATGGATTGCCATGGCACTTAGAATGTAACAAGCTTACTGTTGTCTACAAAGGCCTTGCGTGATCTGGTCCCTGGTTGTCTCCCCACCACATTTCCTACCCTTCTTTCCATTGGAAGTACAGCTGCTATAGCACCGAATGTCATTCAGACAGCCTTTGCATCCCCTGTTTGCAGCACACTTTGCCCAGATTGTCATGGCTCATTCCATCACTTCAGAGGCCCTCCCTGAACACTAAGCAAAAAAGCACCTCCACCTTCATTCCCTTTCTGCTCACCTTGCTTTATTTTCTCAATAATACTTATCACTGCCGAGCATTAAATTATGTATTCATGCATTTGTTTAATGTCTATCAATCCCCATTAGATTATAAACTCTAGGATGGCCTCCGTTTTGTCTACTTTTACTCTAACGTATTACTAATGCCTGAAATAGTATGGAAGCCACTCAACAAATATATATTTGTTGGTTGAAGATATGTCTGAATGGGCGGAGTGGATAACCAGTATTCTTTGAAACATGTGCAGTTTGAAGTTCCTCTATGGCATGTAGAAAAGGCAGGAAGAAATGCAAATCTGGAGTTAAGGGGAGAAGAAATCAAACAGCAAGAACATTTGAAAGCAAGACCAAAACTCCGCAGACTTACCCACCAAATGCTACAGTAATACCAGCCCCAAATTACAGAAACTCATTAGAGACAGAATAGTCTCTAATGTCAGGGATAGACATTAATAAAACTGAAAAAGAACCAACCTCATTATTCAAGAATTTGTGGCTTAAACTCAATTTGCTTTAAAAAGGAATTTAAAAAAAAAAGGAGTTAGGGGAGAAGTGTGTAAGTAAATAAACAAAATTTTTATTTTAGCCTTTAACAATAACTTACTCCCGACCAAGCTTTAAAAACAGTGCTGAAAAGTAGCCAGGTAAGTTGAGCTTTCTCCTGTTTGTTGGTTTGGTTTTATGCAATACGTAAAAGTTAAATTTCCAAAAGGGAGGCTGTTAAGATGGAGGTAAAAAAAGTGAAATGACTTCTGGTAGATTGAGTGTATTAATGGCCCAACTCAAGGCCTTCCTATATGTGTACACTTTGATTCATAACTTTACAATCCTCCACTTAGACTCTGAGTTCTACCACAGACTGCTTTGGCCAGTGGGGTGTTAGCAAATGTGACCCACACAGAGACTTGAAAAGTGCATGTGTGTTGCCAACTACCCTTTTACACAATTGGACTTGCCCATGCTTAGACTCCAGACACCATCATGTTTTCATGCCTGAACTAGCCTACTGGAGGGCTATAACAGATGTGGAAAGGAGCATTGACTTTACCAAGGAAGGTCATCTTGGTCTGCCAGCTAACTCCTAATGCATGAGTAAGGCTTGCTAAAATAATCAGAATCTGCTTAGATAAGCAGAACTCCCCAACCAACTGGTAGACTCATGAAAATCTTCAATGATTATCCTTTTAAGACACTATGTTTTGGAACTGTTTGTTACACAATAGCTAACTGATACAACTTGGATAATTCCCTTCAAATAACAAAGGGCATTAAAAGAGGAAGTTGAGGGGGTCTCCTTAAATTCAAATTCAAAATCATAATTTTAAAATATTTCCTCTAAAAGTCTAAAGCATTTAAAAAACAAATTAAGCAAAAGAGTTCTGAATTTTCTGGTTAAATCTTTTAAATAATTTGAAAACAACATTATGAGAAAATACATTTAATGTAATTGCAATCCCAAGCTGAACCATTAGCATCCCCTTAAATTCTAAAAATGGGGTGATTTTTTTACAAGTATAAAAAACTTACACTGAGTAGGCTGTTGGGTTTTCTTTGAGGCCTTCAGGAAAAATAAAATGGAGTCACATACGTTCACTTCATCCTTCAGTAATTCTACTCTAGCCTCATCACAGGGGATTTCTCATTTCCATAGCACTACAGTCTATTTTCAATAAAGGGAACTATTCCTTCCTTCATCTTTAAAAAGTTACCTACCTTCTCATATACATACCAGATTCACTCACAGAACTATAGCTAAACGAAACCAGCAACTATTTGCTTCTATTCATGCTTTCGTATTGGCATAAGCACTACCTCTTTCCCCTCCAAACTTATCTTTTCTTTTTTCTTTGCATATTTCCCAGGAGCTCTGCACTAAGGCATAAACTTTCACATTAGAGAAGTGAATAATAAGGCCGACACCAGAGGAATACATATGCTGTTTGAAGAGGCTTTCTCACCCAGCCTCCTTCACGCTTGCACTCATATCCAGTGCAGTTGACAATTTTAGTTCATGCAGAATCCATTGTACATTCTCTTCCATAAACATACACATCTTTGTATGAGAAGAAAGGGACCCAAATTGAGAACATTATTAAAGACACAAGTAATAATACGTACTTGTAGAGACTTCTCGTATGCAGAGTCTCATTTGTTCCTCCTTGTGTGGCAAGCATAGCCTGGATTCCTACCTCTGTTTTACAGACAAAGAAACCAAGGCTGGCAGTGGCAATGTAACTTCCCTGATGTTTCTCCTTTGTAAAGTGACTGAGTCAGGATTCAAACCCAAGTTCAAGATCCTTTTCTGTACACTATGCTCCTGAATCTTACAGTGGTGGGGAGGGGGAAAGTTTTCATGTAAGAAAAAAGGACAACAGACATATTTACATTTACTTTGAATAACTGCATGAAAACAAAGGAGCTACCAACTGGTGGTATCTCTAGAACATTCTACAGCACACAACTGAAAGCTATATAATTCTATATAGTGTTATATACTAATCACAGTAGAGCAACAAATGCTAAAATGAAGATTCCCAAACAACTTTGCTGGACAATCAGAGCTTCACCACCTCTTAATATTCACAATGTCCTACTGTGGGCTGTTTGCTCTTTGTCCAACATAGCCTACTGCAATAAATTCTTGTTTATCCAAAATATATTTAAGGGATGTAGTCCAGCAAATAATTGAATAGGCAGGTTAGTGGACAGTACTAAATATAGTAACATCTCATTTATTTTCATCTCTGTCCAATTTTAAAGCTCTAGAACAGGGTTTGGTAAACTCTTTGGTAAAACGTCAGATATTAAATACTTTAGGCTATACAGGCCATATGGTCTGCAGCAGCTACGTAACTCTGCCCTTACAGTGTGTGACAGCAGCAGTAGATGATATGTAAACAAATGAGCATGGCTGTGTTCCAATAAAACTTTATTCACAAAAAACAGATTTGGCCCACAGAAAGTAGTAGTTTGCCAACCCTTGCTCTAAAACATAACCCTCACCCACAAGGAAAAAATTCAGTCATGTTTTATTTACTCTCAGGAGAGAACTGACACCTGAGTGACACCTATTCTCTCATTTTATATGTAGTTTTTAGAAACTAGGCTATTTTCTTGCTTATAGCCTATAGCAAAATAGGAGCAGGAATTTTAAAGCAAGGGTGCTAGTATAGGCCGGTAGCCTGAAGTCCAAACCCCTAGAACATCGCCAGAGGACTGAAGCAGTAGAGCAGTCTGGGCCAGTTAGTTCAGGTGCAAACACTCCCTAAACCCTTCATGTCCTCTTAATCATCTCAGTATCACCTCAATCAGTATCACCAAAGAAGATTCCATCTCACCTCTCTAAAACGGAAGAAACAGAGACGCAGGGATCCATTTGGAAAGACCCATGAAAATTGGCTACATCTAGAAGTTTTGAAACTGACTGAATAAACTTCAGCTATCTAGAAAATATATCTTGTGAAATAATCAGTTCCCCAAATAATAATAAGATGACAAACATTTATAAAGCACTATGAGACATGTATCAGCCCAAGTAATTTTGGAATTAATATACGTAAAATGTAAAGCATTTTACGTACATTATTGTACTTAATCTCCACAACAACTCAACCAGGTAGGTATTATTATTATTATCCCATTTTCCAGATAATTAAACGGAGATACATGGAGATTAATTAATTTGTCCAGAGAAATTTAGGTACAAAGTGGCAGAGCTGGAATCTGAGCCCAGGCAATCTGGCTCCAGAGACCACAGAGTTATAGGTTGATGCAAAAGTAATCTCAGTTTTTACCACTTTAATGACAAAAACCACAATTATTTTTGCACCAACCTTTCGCACCAATAATTGCTATACTATGCTGAGGCATTACTTTATATCCATATGTGGACTGCCTTAGTTCAAAGACTAGAAAATTTAATAAATATACTTAAAATCTCCTTAAATAGAATATAATCTTTAGATTCTAAAAACTGAAACATGTCAGTGTTTTTCAATGCCTCAGGGTAAAGAACGCAAGTGCCTATTATTATTGTTCAGTTTCACCAAAATAAAAAGAGTGCTCGGATGTTAGATTGAGGATATTTTACTCTTTCGGTGCTGGATTTAAAATTGTTTTTGGAATGAACCAGGGAAATAAACAACAAGTACATGGAGTTATGGGAAAATTCTTTTCAGGCATTCCTCAACTAATCAGATAAATATGAGAATGTTACATGAGTTAGTGTTCTATTTTTTAGGTCAGGATATTAAGATTAAAATGGTTTCTATTTGTTGTCTTTATTTCTTAAATAGCTTTATTATAAATTTGGTTTATATGGAGGAAAGTAATTTTGTTGTTTAAATAGCTCACGTTATGATTGGCTTAACACCCAACAAAAATATTTGAACCTAATATATCCAAGGTAAAGGACTAAAATTGGTTTGACAGGTCCACAACTTTTATTGAAACCTGATGTTTTATTACGAGAAAATTAACAGACTTGGAGAGTTTTTTAAATAGAATAATCTGAAAAAAAATTGAGTAGGAAACTGTGTTCTTTTTATTTGTGATATAAATACTTTTGTTGATCCCTAGAAGTTCAGACTGGGAAAAAAACTTCTAGCTTCTAAAAAATAGAGAAGCTACAAACCAAGCTACGTTAATTGTACCAATCTTACATTAGTTGTATGCATGACAAAATTTCTTCAAAACCTACTTGTACACTTACTTTATAGCAGGTTTCCCCAATAAAAGGTTAGCATTTACTGCAAAGTTTATAAAATATCCAAGAAACTATGGGAAATGGATGAATTTTGATTAGCCATTTCATCTTCATTGACAATTTTTCATTTTCTCCTCACCTTTTTATAAAACTACAAACCAAGAAATTCAAATACCTGACATAGAAGAGGACAGGTGAGGTAGAGAGAAAAATATCCCAGGAGACTTTTTCACTATAAGACAGAAGTATTAAATCACAGCAATCTCTATAATCACAACATTCAGTGATATTTTAATAGCTTTGTAAATTTTTTAACATACGGATCAAGAATTTAAATGTAAAATCATTTTTCTAATTTCTTCCAGATGGTAAATATTATAATTTTTTTTCATTACCTTATTGGTTACGGGGCATAGATTCTACATAGACATACTGAAGAACAGGAAGGAAAGAAAAGAGAAAAAAAGGCATGGCATAAATTGCTTAGTTGATCATTATTGTGGACTGAACATTTACATCTCCCCAAAATTCATACACTGAGATCTAATTCCCAATCTGATGGTGTTTGGAGACGGTGTCTTTGGAAGCTAATTAGGTCATGAAAGTGCAGACATCAGGAATGGGATTCGTGCCTTTACAAGAGGCTAGAGAGTTTGCTCACTCTCTTTCTACCATGTGAAGATACTAGGAGAAGTCAGCCACCTGCAACACAAAGACAGCCCTCATCAGAACTTGATCAGGCTGCCACACTAATCTCAGAATTCCAGCCTCCAGAACTGTAAAAAAGTAAATGAATGTCTGTTGTTTATAAGCCACCCAGTCAATGATACTTTATTAACAGCAGCCTGAACTAAGAAAATCACCAAACCAACTTTCTATTCTTCCCAGACACAAATAGGACTATAGCTCCAGCTTCCCTTTCACTATATGGGGCCATGTGACCAAGATCTGGCCAATAGAAGGTGAGCAGCCTTCTATGAGTTTCCTCCTTTGCCAAAGCACAGGGACCAGGAAGCTGGTCATGACAACAAAGTGATAAGAGTGGAGTCACAAGAACACCACTTGAATGAATGAGAAGAATCTGCCCATAAGAATACTGACTTTAGGCTTTGATTGAGTGAAAAATAAACTTCTCAGTTAAGTCAACAAGATTTCAGATTTTATATGTTATAGCAGCTAACATTACCAAAACTAACATGCAAAAGCTAATAAGGATATCTAAAGATCTGGAAATATATTTCCTGCAATGGTACAACTTAATTCCTTTCTTGTTGATTTTAGATTTTAGATCTTCATTGTATATCTTAGATGTTATTCACATATCTTCTATTAAATACAATGTTTGCAGATAATTGTCCTAGCTGCAAAATATATAGATGCTTATAAGTTTTGTTTTTGCAATTTTAAGTAGCAATATATATTGTCAGTACATCCTGAACTGAAAGGGCAGAGATCTGGATTCTAATTCCAGGTACTCGAGGTTCCTGTCTCAATCCTACTCTGTATGAAACTTAAACCTGATAACGTCTTGGTTCCACCATGTCTTTGTAAAATATGGTGACTGAACTAAATAAGGTTGGAGACTCTAGAAAGTAAAATTTTATAAGAAAATTTTTATATTTCCTTTTTGGGGGCAGGTGGAAGAAAGGGCCTCACTCTGTTGCCCACCCAGCCTGGAATGCTGTGCTGCAATCACTGCTCACTGCAGCCTGGAACTGCCAGGCTTAAGTGATCCTCCCACCTCAGCATCCCAAGTAGCTAGGACCACAGATGCGAGCCACCACACCTGGCCAGGAAAATTAATAATTTCTACCCAGTACCTTTTGTATATACTACAGATTGGTCACTCCATTATTAACATAGTAAGTATTTTGAGGAGAAGAGTAGGAACCTCATAAATAACCCTTCTTCTTTGAGAATTATCCTAAAAGTTCTGCAAACATAAAATAAATGTCTACTAGGTTCTAAGCTCCTTGAGGAAACCATGTCTTGTTCATCTTTGTGTTTCTAGCACCTAACTCCTGATTTTTGCTAAATAAATAAAATCTTATTGAGAAGTTAAAAAAAAACACATTATTTCACTATAGTTTTAAATCACTGAAGAAGTGTTCTTATCCATGACCAAAGACACAGAAAAGTCAGGGCAAAAACAGGTCCTAGATCCAGTTTTCAAATAGTACTACACATGAAATTGTTTCACTCCTAGAAGTTCCCTCATGAATTTCTGGGTGAGCTGTGTGAGATAAAAGTGGGAAAGAATCCATCCTATTTTAATATGTTTTACTTATCATGATTCCTCTATAATTTCATCTATTTTTTAAAGAAGGATTCAATAGGTGAAATGGGTAACTGCTTTAGCCTAACCTATATTGCTATTAGGAAATCATCAAACTTATAAGAGCAGTGAGCTCAAACCACCGAAATGTAGGATGCAGCTATGGACATTAATTCCAAAAAGGATAATGATTTTCCAAAGCAGAACCACCTAAAAATTTGGAATTCAAAACTGCTAAATGATCTTTCAAATCATTCAGAAAGTCATTTTGACCATTTTATCCCAGAAATGAAAAGACCTACTAGGAGTAAGCATCACTTTAAAACCTAGATGATTATTTCCTTAGCAAAATGTAATAATGAGAGTCAAGACAGGAATTAAAAAAAAAAAGCAAGAACATCTGTCAGTCTAAATTTCCTAACGCACTTTTTCCTGTGAGGAAAATATGTCCTCTAAAACTTCGTCATTGGCAGTTCTAAATGTAGGCTGTGAAGGAATGCTTATCTAACTATTGGCTTAGTGCTATATCTAAGTGGAAAGAAAATTACGGCACAAGCTTAACCAACAAGAACAGTCATCCTGTTTGAGAGAAGCAGACAGAGCTTAGAAAGTTAGTCAGTCTAATCGATAGTATACCTGACATTTTCCATTTTAAAAATTGAAAATTTGAAAACAATTTTTATTAATATGCTGATATTGTTGCAATATGTAACATTTATATGGCACATGGAGGTTTTCGAAATATGTTCTCACATACAATGCCACATTCATTTATCACAGTGAACCTATTGGTATTTTTAATAGTCAAGTAATAGATGGATCAGCATTAAAGCTCCAAAAGCCTTCATAACATTAAGATCAAACACTGAAGATTTTCATTGCTTCAAAAGTTTTGTCCGTTACTGGGAATATGATGAGCTACAGTCATAGTAAGAGTGTAGTTACACACCACATTACAAATTACATATTACAATGTTCTTTTGACAAGCACTTTCTCATTGTGATGTGGATATTCACCAATCCAGTAAAATACTGGAACATATATCATTATGTTCATTTTACAGACCTGGAGACTGAGGCTTAGAAAACATTTCGTAGCCTGAGCATGGTCCCACTGACTTTATGATTAATTCACCAAAATATTCTGCTTCTTTAAATTAGAAATTAGAAGAACACAGTCATAATTAAGTTGGAATCATTGATTGTCTTGAAATTAAATGAAAGCTCCTCCTCCACCAGTGTCTAGCTCCACAAAAGGAGGGACTTAAACAAATCTAAGGCGTTGAACTCCTTAGTGGTGAGCTTTCCTTTGGGAAGGGGATCATTTGTTTTGTTTTTTTTCTGCTTTTTTAAAAAACATGCTCAAGGTAGACAGCAACTCTTTTGAAAACACCAAGTAAGAATAATTAAATTCTTGGGCAAGATGAAGCAATCAAATCAGTCCTATATATAACGCAGGAAAAACGTTGGAAGGAAGAGCAAGTTTTCCAAAAACAAAATTCGCCAAAAAAAAAAAAAAACAAAAAAAAAACCCCACTGGAAAATGTAATTCAATCAAGAAATAATATTTTTTTCAGTTTGGATTTATGTCATTACTTCAGTAGGTAGTGTTAATAGTCTCCAAATGCCAGTGTGTATTCATGAACACTTAGCAAGTTCATGATGTGATACATTCCTTTTTGGATACATCTTTTGTCAAATCCATCTGTCTATGGCAGATATGCATAGTTTTACAGAACCTTATCTGCAAAAGAACTTCCACAGTTAGACAAAAATGGCTTTAGAAAATTGAGAGCAGTGGATAGAAGGAAGATCAACTATTGCTGTTTGGGAGATTTTTTTGCTTTCTCCACCATGCCTTGTCCCCAAGCCCACTGTCCACTGGGCACCTGGTGCCTCTTGACTCCTTTTCTTAAAGCTGTGTTCTTTCACAAGTAAGAGGTGTGACTCTGGCAACTCAGGGAGAACTGAAGAGATGGAGGTCCCAAAAGAAAGTACTGATGCAAGACGTAAATACTCCTAGCATATACCCACCAGCATTTCCCTGAGCCTTGTTTTTAAACACCCTCTGAATTCTACAGGCAGCTGATTAATGTTTGATAATTAAGCATTTTTATGTGATTCATGTCACTAAGGGCCCAAGCAAGGTAGTGTAAATAATTAAGGCCAGAAAAGGTGGGGGGAGATGTGAATACCACACCAAGTGAGCCACATGGACCCAAGGAAAAAGAGGAGCTGAGCTGAAGTCAGGGACTAATTTAGACAAAGTAGCTTCCACTACACCACTTACTACTCTTAGATGGGCTCCAAACCATCCTGAGGGATGGGATTTTATTTCTTTTATAGATGCACTACTTTCTTCCACTAATACATCAGTTAGGAATGTATAGCTAAGAATGAGCCAACCAGTACTATTCGTGTCTATGGCTGCAAAAACTCAATAAATCAACTTGCTATTTTGGGTCAATAAATGAACTTATTATACCATTTCTTCATTAAAGTAAATGTGTTTCTAAAGGAATGTATTGAAATTACACTTTTAAAAATCTATTTTGCATATATTTGGTTGATACAGAAAAGGAGTCCATATTGGCTACTTTTCTTTCTTTTTATAAACTTCATTCATTGTTATGATCTAAAAGGGAGTAATATCTCAGAAAGCAAAAAAAAAAAAAAAATTTTTTTAGACCAAGTTTCATTTTTATTACCCGGGCTGGAGTGCGATGGCGTGATCTTGGCTCACCACAACCTCCGCCTACCAGGTTCAAGCCATTGTCCTGCCTCAGCCTCCCGAGTAGCTGGGATTACAGGCATGCGCCACCACACCCAGCTAATTTTGTATTTTTAGTAGAGACGGGCTTTCTCCATGTTGGTCAGGCTGGTCTTAAGCTCCTGACCTCAGGTGATCCACCCGCCTCAACTTCCCAAAGTCCTGGGATTACAGGCATGAGCCACCGTGCCCAGCCAGCAAAAACATTTTTAACAACAAAACTTTGCCTTTCCAGTGTGATCTTAACACGAAATTATGCAAAGCCACAACTAATGTTTTTCTCCTACTGGCTAAATCATGCGAGTTGTTTAAATAGGTGCAACCAAAAATAAACTACTAATGTTATTTTTATAGGAATTGGCAAGTAATAACCAACTGTAGCCATTAGAAGTTTATATTTGCCACAGGAATCTGTGACTTTTAAAACTGTTGAAACGATTTATGTTTGAGAGTTATACATAGCACAAATATATACACTTGTATCTATACGTGTAAAGAGGAAAAATTAGACAAAAGGCAACTTGAAAAACAACCCAAATGTTGTTTTTTTTTTTTTAATGACCTAGCTTTGTGCTGTATTGAGAAAAAGTATAAAAATTATTTGGGAGGAAGAAAAATATTTCTAAGCACTAATTTCATAGGCAGAAGTCCTTTTATTTTTTATGATAGTCTAGGAGAAATCAATAATGATTTAAAAGGAAAAAGTAAACTGCTCACATTAACCAGTCCATACTCAGTGTTAATTCTATCCTGCAGCATATGTTATAGAAGGCAATGAAATGCTGATGTTTTCTAGTTTTTCACTTCAATCTACTCCAGCTTTATCCTAAACCTGTCAGCAACAGAAGTTACCCCCAGCAATCACACAAACCTAACAACGGCTTCTGTAGTTTAATTTGATCTGTTCCAATCACAAATTCCAATCCACATACTTTCTGCTGTTATGGTCGTGTCTGTATGTGTTTAATGTACTTTTTATAAGGCTTTTTAAAACAAGCTCATGGTTTTTCATTCAGTCCTCTACCACATAAACAGAACCACTGAAGAGCATTTTTGTTCATATAAATATGTTCTAGTTATTCATAGCGTATGTCTTCAATTGGCTTCAGATTACAGTGAAGAAAACTATTGCTGCCATCATTTTACATTTCTCCTTTTTCTGTGCTCTGTCTGCCGTGTTCCCATGTCTCTAAAGCATTTGTTATGATATTTGCTGCTCGCTCTCAGTTGTGGACTGAGATAGTAGGGGAGGGGAAACCTTAAAACTTGCCTGACTCAAGAGCTCTCTAAGCCACTGCTTCAATTCCAGCATCCTGCTTTAACCTGCTCCTGTTGGACCTTTGTCACTTTACTGACCCCATAATACAAACAGAGTTAGTAAACGCATCAAACAGCCTCCTTCAAAATGCAGCTTGACTGTGATTCATGGCACAAAGCTGGAATAACCCTGCCAGGTCTTAGAAGCTTTCAGATTCCTCGCCTTTGATACACATAGTACAGCACCTTAAAAACGGATCATCTGCTAGTTCAGTATTTTCTACTTACAATCACTCCCTCCCAGGGCATGTAATTAATTTACTGAGCTTAGAAAAAAAAAAAAAGTCAGGATTACTCACACAGTCTTGAAGATGCAATGTCAGCTATTTAGGACAGAAACATCCAAGGCCGTGTCAGAACTCAATTACGACTATATATGCATTAAGGCAGGAACTGGCAGGCCTCTGGATACGGCAACTAGAGGACTCGTGCTTCTCGTACGCTGGGCTATAATGTATGAAACTGAGCTCCAGAGCCAGCCAATCACTTAGCTCCTCATAACAAGTCTAACTGGCTCTGGAAAGCTGAAAGGGCTGCACTGGAACAACACAGATGAGATATTCTACACATTAATCTACTTATCTGGAATCACTTTGCCTCTAAAGGCCAGAGAAAAATCACAGCTTCCTTGTCAGAGGGGAAGAGGAAGGTGATCTGGGGAAAACGCAGCTACACCTGAGCAAGGTCTCTTCCCGGCTTGGCAATCCCAACTGTGCCGGCGCTGCAGGACCCGAGCCGTCCCAGAAACCAAAGGGCAGACACGGCAGCCAACGCCTGAGGTAATTCTCATCTTTCTTTTTATTTTTAGTAAAATAATGCTGACTGAAGAAAATGATAAGCATGAAGTCGCTGAGGCAACTAGATATGCTTCGATTTTATTTTACCTTTTTCTATTCCAATCGTGTGGAGGATCATTTGCTATTAACTCTGAGGAGGGGGAGAATTAATGTACCTGAAATTAACCTGAAACGAAAACGATCCTTTGTGGGGGAAAATAGAGGATGTTCCAGAGCAGTTTCAGAGCTACCTTTTCAGATGGGTAAGCTTTTCACCCACCCACAGAAACAAGAGGCAACGGGGCTGAGACAGGAAGGAGAGGGATGGGTTTCAGGAGCACAATTAAAAGTTTTTTGTTTCTTAAAGAAAATATCTATGCTCAGAGAGAAAACTGGGAAGATAAGTTACTGCCCAGCTCTTCTGGTCTTTGACACTTAGACCACATAAGAATGATCCCTGGTAGGAGGGTCAGGACAGAGAATCTTAAGACTCCTAAGAGAGAATCAATACCGCTTCCCTGCCCCAGGATTTTTTTGTTTTCTTTTCAATATTAGCCTTATTTCTCATTACATTTTAGTGTTCGTTATACCAACTACTTGTTACACCATACTTCTACATTTGCAGTTATTAAAGGGTCTGTGAAAACACTTTAAAGTCAAAATTATTAAAGAGGCAACTAAAATAAGAAAGAAAAAAAATATGAAACTCACATACGCATAACCCAAACACCACACCCCTTAGATATTTAATGTACTTAACCCAATGACAGATCCTCCCAAATCCTCAGCAAATTGTGTTTCTTTTTTAAATTTTTGTAGCAAGTGTAACATTAGCAACAAAAAAACCTTGGCAATAAACTTGTACATAACTAAATCAATCCATATGCTTTCACAGTGACAATAGAATGTACGTAATACTTTATTTGTGTTGTTGAACTTATAAGCTCCTAAGGGAAGAAGCTGGAAGAAAAACTTGCTTTGTTTAGTGGTGAAATATAAACAATAATAGAAGAGACATTTATGCACTTTTTGTTGGCTGTAGATAATTGACTGAATTCAACTTGAGATTTGACACCAGAAAGAAAAACATGGCAGTAGACAGAAAACAGAAAGAGTAATCCATTGGCAATTTCCCCCCAGCGTATGTTCTTTGAATTGTCCGATCTGTAGCTAGCCAGGGAAGAATATTTCTGCTCCGTTTAAATAGTTTTTATTTAATTAAACCTTTGTTTATTTAACAGTGTTGCTGCCTTCGATGAGTATGTGAGAATGGAAACTTCTAAGGAAGCCAGGTTGTTAGAATTGTTATCCCCTTTAGTCAAAGATAACATAGATTATTATCCAGACTGAGATGGAAAACAAGCCTTTTATTGAATTTTCAACACAGACTCCCTGCTTCTCGTCTCCTTAATAAAATTCCATTAAAATCCCCTTGAATTCCCACGTTCAAATCCTCATTTGTTGACTGACAAGGCCAAGAATACTCCAAACTGAGGCATCTAAGTCATCTCATTTGTATTCTTGTCCAGAAATTTCCCATAGGAAGACTTCACCTCCTGCAACTTTGAAGAAAACCATCTTACTTCCCAAGACAATCACCAACAACCATCCACAAAGTCATTTGAGTTGAAGCTTTCACAGCTTTTGTACATTCTGTGTGTCGACATACAACTGAGTTACAGACTGTCCCCTGGCTCCCTGACCCTTACAAACACTGCAAGTTGTGTTTGACTCAACTTCAAGCTGTTCATCTGTTAGTAAGTAATGTTCACTCCAAAACACATTCATGATGATAACTTTCCAAAAACCAGCACCGCCTTCCCCTCCTATAATCATAATAATCACGATAACCTGAAACATGTTACTGGGACTTGACATTTTTCTGGGGATTGAAATACACTAATACTTGGAGCTGTCACATAGCAGGGGCAACCTCACCCTGAAACAAAGGAAATCATGTCTCATTATCATCCACCCTGAGCCACCATAATATGCTGCGTACATTTATTTACTTTACCCTGTGCAAAACAAAGCAATGGAAGAGGAAACTAAAAAATATACATATTAATACCATTGTCTACTCTTGCCTAAAATTATTAATGTACCATGTCAGAGTCTGCTTCCTGCAGGCATCATTCTCAATTCATCAGGACTTGTATTAGCAGGTTCTGCCTAGAGAGACTATCTCCTGTCATCACGATCAATTAATGTTTTCTGGTGATCAATCAGGTACTGTCTAAGAAGTTCATGGTATACAAGGGTCACCTAAACAGCTGAGTGCAGTCTTTGCTCATATTTCCTTAATCTCAACCCCATAAACAAAAATTAAGATGATCCCAATAAAAGAAAAATTGCTCAAGAAAGTAAACCTTTTTCTGAAGCAAGCACTGTCAGCAACTCTAAAGTATTACAGCAACTATGGTTAACTGAAAAGTGTCTCAAAATCTGGGCCAAGAATGATTTCTAGGTCCATAAGCTAATTTATCTGGTCTTGTTATTTACATAAGCCAAAAAAGTCACTCATGAGTAAACTATAGAAAACATTCAAACCTATCATGTTAACATGTCAAACCAACTAAGACTGGCAGGGTATTACCTCCACTCCAGGTGACATGGATAAATAGCCCCATTATTTTCACAGAGCCAGCCTCTACCTAAGGAAACCCTAGACCTTGGAACCAGTTTCCTGGTAGAGAACTGCTGACAGTTTCAATGCTGACAGTTGGAGCCAGTGTCTTATAGAGTAAACTGAAATAAAAATAGTTGCTTTTTAAAATGACAGCAAGAAGGCCTGCCTCACCTTAAAAAAGCAAAAAAAAAAAAAAGTTTTAATTCAAATTAAAAACCATGATACTAGAGATGGGAGTTTGTGGTCACTATAAGGATAAAGCTCACGTTCTTGGTTCAGATAATAAAACATTTTAATCTGGACAAATGGACCTCAAATTAAAATTTGCTCTTGGCACAGGGGGGATATATTTTGTTGTATTTTGTTGTGGTTGTTATTGTTTAAATCAGCCTCTCCTAAGGTCATAAATATGAAATCATACTAATAATGCATGTGAGAAAATTCTAAAATATATTACACTTAAAATTAACATAAACCATCAACCTTTGGTACTCATATATTGTAGTCAAAACTCTTCTAGGTAATGGGACCTGAACAGAAGAATCCATTTATTTGTGGTCTTGCTCTTTGTCTAAGTTTCTCAAAAGTATTAGGGCAATGACATATACAAAAACTGGCAATTACATTTAATAAGAAAAATGTGGGGAGGGCATTCTTAATATTTGATGCTAAAACCACTTCTTTGCTTCAAACAACATGGAAAGCAGTATAACATGGTGGTTGGTAGAAACTTTGGAGTCAGGCTACGTGGGTTCAAATCCCAGCTCTGACTCTAAATTGTTGGACCTTGAGCAAGCTACTTAACAGCATTATGCCTCAGTTTCCTCCTATATAAAAGGGTGCCACATACAGTAGGCTGGTGTGAAGATTAAATGGGCAAATACATGCTTAGAACTAAGTCTATTAGATGGTGACTGCTCATTAAAAGAAAACTGTCAGCTAGGCATGGTGGCTAGCCCTTGTAATCCTAGCTTTTTAGAAGGCCAAGGCGGGAGGATCACTTGAGTCCAGGCGTTTGAGACCAGCCTGGGCAACATAGCAAGACCCCATCTCTGAAAAAAAGTATATATAAATAAATAAATAAATAGTTGGGCATGGTAGCACACACCTGTAGTCCCAGCTACTTGGGAGGCTGAGGTGGGAGGATCATTTGAGTCCAGGAGTTAGAGGCTGCAGTGAGTTATGGTTGTGTCATTGCACTCCAGCCTCGGTGATGGAGTGAGATCCTGTCTCAAAGAAAAAATTTTAAAAACAGAAGTAAATAAATAAAAATAAAATAAAATTGTCATTTTTGTTAGGATTAAGCTTGCTGCAATAAACCTACACAATATCAAAACTGAAGGTGAATTAATGTATGGCCAGATGTGGTGAAATGTGTCTACTAACATCACATATTGCATTTCAACTAATATTTGTAAGTAAGATTTTGCCTTAAGGCCTATAAGGTAACAGCATAGTGGGGTATGTCGGTCACTGTTAATTATCAGTTTTTTGCCTGGTCTCATTTGACACTTTTAACCCTGTCCTGCTTTTTGCTGTGTCATG
This sequence comes from Cacajao melanocephalus, assembly GCA_963573385.1. Taxonomy (NCBI): domain Eukaryota; kingdom Metazoa; phylum Chordata; class Mammalia; order Primates; family Pitheciidae; genus Cacajao; species Cacajao melanocephalus. The sequence continues at coordinate 27,850 of CAUYLG010066054.1, read as the reverse complement.
CAAGGACACTAACCCAGAGTGAGACACAGAAGGGGTAACTGTAGTAGACATGATTCATATGATGGTTGGCACAAAGTTTAGACTAGTTTAGAGATTCCTGCACGAGGGGAAAAAAATAATGGAAGTCATTAATCTTCAGTCATGGTAACCTAACCAAAAGAGATTTGAAGGAGGAGAAAAAAGAGGGTTACCCATCATGCACAGCTATGCTGATTATCCAAAATACATGAACCATGTCTGAAATTCATGCTGAATTCTCAGCTTAAATATGAGCTAATGTTGAAGCTAATTATATTTTCTCCTCCCATTGCTGAGAAATTTCTCAGAGCAAGAGAGTATTAACTGAGTCTTATGCTCACTAAGAAGCAGCAGAAGAAAGAAGAGAGTCTGCTTGGCGAAGGAACAGCCACCCTAGAGAAGGAGTATGGACTTCTATACACTATCATTCATTCATTCATTCGTTCACTACTTATGGGTAGTCTTCGTCCTTATCTCCTCCCACTGTCACACAAACACCCACCCGCCGCACCTACCTGCTTCCTATTCCTGAGAGCCCCAGCTCACACACAGCCATTTTTCTGCAAATGCAGCCCCTCTAACTGCCCACCCTTCCCCAGCACCCACCAGGAAGACCAAGAAAAATGAGTTCTTTCACTGGAAACCCCTTCCCAGCCACCTCCTCTCCAGGGAAGGTGTTTACTCCCTGCTGAGCAAATTAATGAATCAGTACCACTTACCACATAAATTAGCACTAGAGGGCAAAAAAACATTGGAAAAATTGAGGGATATTTTCAGTTTAACAAAAAAAAATGCTGTAAAATGGAAACATAGGGTACTTCCTGCAAGATCAAAATTCCAATAAAGTCAAATGTTGAGGCTAATTGGACCCACAGGCAAACTCTTCGCTACCGTTAGGAATCATCTCTGGTCCTTCTCAACAAGTTGATAAAGAAATGCAGAGGAGCCCAACGTAGTCCCTAGAAATGACTGTATATTTGAAAGCTTTGCGTGGAGCCTGGCAAGGAGACTTAGCTAGGCTAAGAATGCATTGGGGGTAGGGGGGATCTCAGACTCAGAGATGGTTACTTATCTGCCTCTTCCCCCTCTGCTGGTGCAACTATAGAATCTGACATAAAGATTCCCCCCAGAGCCTCTTGTGTCACTGAGTCTCACCACCGGCAGCACTGCTGCAGTGCAGTCCTGTGACCGTGGGGACAGCTCCTCAGTACTGGACATTCACTAAGAGGAAAATGATGGAAGGGGCTGGAGAATTTCAGGAAACAGTGTATTCTGGAAGACAGCCGTCAGAATTGAGACAGGTCCAGTTTGTCTTTAGAGCCTTTCTTACTCCTCCCCCAAAAATAGTCTCCCTGGGTTCCCCAGTTTCTTCTTTGTGGCCCACAAAGGGGCCTATCCTCCCTCCCATTAAGTAAATCTTTTTGTGTGCCATCCCCAGAGCAGCAAATTAAACCAGTCTGTGAAAATGTGAGTAAATGTTCCTGCTATCTTCCAAGTGGCATTTCATTTCAATAGGGGCTTTCTAGAACTAAAGCTGAGAACCGGAAAAATAACTACCAATGAACATTTCAGGCCTCATGAAGCATGACAACAAAGACAGAAGGCAGGCCTTTCTGGGCCCTAGGGAATCACACCCGCATATCAGCTACCTTCCCCTCTCAGAAGTGGGCCAGCCCTATTTGCACAGCCCCGGGCCAAGAAAAAGGCCAAGCGTTCCGTTCACCATGCAAGGTCACCATCATGATTATACAACCTGTACAACACCTGTAAGTCCCACCTCCATGGCCCCTGAGTCTTCCTCTCTACCTCCAGAGCACAGGCCACCGCTAAGCAAGGAAAGAGTTCTCACTTATTTAACTTCCCAAATAGAGATAAATATCACACATGGTGCCTCAAAAGCAATTTGTAATCACCAGCAACTAAAAGAGACATGAGTTGCTCTATATCTTACAGTCCATAATACTTTGTCTAATTTTTGTCATGAGAATTTGCACACAGAAATCAGAGGAGTGGAAAGAAAGCAGATTATACTGAGTCACACTTGTACTAGGAAATCACACAGTGGCTCTTGAACATCATGTGCATAAGGATGACCCAAGGCACCTGCTAAAATGGTAGATCCCTGGCTCCCACTACAGAATGCTGATCCCGTGGCTCTAGAGTAGAATCTGGGAATCTGCCTTTTCATTGCTCATACCCACCACCACCCGTCAATGTTTAAAGCCAGTGATCTATGGACCACACCTTGAGAATCTTTGAGACAGTACATGCAGACTACTTAACAGAAAGCCTGGTACAAGTTGTCAGTGCTTACTAGCTAGCATTATTACCAATCAGAATTAATCCCAACTTCGTAGACTCTATTTAGACTTGACCTTTTGCTAAGTGAAAATTGTACATGGGTGCGGCAATATGGTAGCAAGCCAGGAGTTTTTTTAGTGCAGGAAGAGAAATAAGAAGAGGGATACAGTATGTGTCCTTCTAATAATCATTTAACCATTAATGAAATCTCTTGAGCCCTAATTATGCCCTATTTCACAGTTTCGACAGCTCTGAAAATATTACACAGGGATATCTGAAATAATTACCTATGGACCAGAAATTCCCAACTTAAAAACAACTCAGAATATTGCCATTTTCATTTTTCTGCCTCAGACCTGGAAAGCAAAACAGGGCTATTTGTTTGGTAGGCCCCAAAGTGAACAGGGAGTTTCAGAATGGCTGAGTCCACCAACTTTGGCACAATAACAGAGAATAGAGTCCCAAACCCGACTGGCTATTGTGCTCCTGTGAGTCTTGTCTATTTCCTTTTGCTGTTAATGTGGGCCCTCTGCAAATGGCTGGAGCTGAGTATGTCTACTTACCACTTCGGCTCACTCCTCACCATAAATGGGATGGCCCTTCAGGAAATCTTCTGTTTGCTTTGCATGCTCCTGGGTATAGGACAAAGCACTGTTGTTTAAGAACATAAATAACAAAAGCTTTGTTCTCCCAAACCGAGAGGGAAACTGTAGATCTATCCAAAATCACTGGGTCTTAAACTGCCTAAGGATGACAAGAATGAAATATTATTTTAGGCTGCCCATCAGCATCCATCACTCAATCTCCTCTCTTGGCTTCAGAAAACAATGACTCAGGATGGCCTTTTTCTGACACACTGCAGCCTTAGGAAAATACTGTTTCACATATTTGGAACTAGAGCTCTCTCTGCATTAAAATAAGTGGAAATTATCCAAAAGCCCACTTAGCTTTCTCTCTTTGAATCCTGGGCATAGGGGCACAGCTGTTTGTATGCACATAATGAAAGAAAAAAAGCAAACTGTGTAGGACCAAAAAAAAAAAAATCAAAATACTTCTTTTTAACCAGGTGCTTGACATGTATTTTTATTGCTTGATTCTCACAATAACCTTTAAGACTTTGGTATTATCTCCATTTCTGCCAAGAGTAAGAAAGGTTAAATAAGTTTCCCGAAAGACACAGAGTTGATAGGTGGGAGTGGAGAGAGTTAAATAGCAAAGGGAGTAAAGGTAGCCTGCAATTCTAACTGTTAAGATTTAAATGAACAACCTCCCATATTGCTAATAATATAACTGTATAGAAATGTGACTGTTGTGTTTCATAACCTGTTTTTGTACCATTAAATAATTTTTCACATTCATATATGAAGCTCTATGCCATAATTTCTATTGACTATGCAGGATTTCACAGAAGGTATTTATCATAATTTACTGCCAGTTCTCTATTGATAAACATTGAAGTTATTTCTCATATTCTCCATGAATATGGTTTTGCAAACACAATACATAAATGTATTTTTACATTTGTATAGTTGTCTCCTTAGGCTAAGTCCTAGACTGAGAATTTCTGGGCAAAATGATAATACATTTCACATTCCAGTATGTATCAGCCACCAACCGTCCAAAACGTTGTATCACGTAATTGTATGAGCACACCCATTTCCTCAAACTCACAGGCACACCAAGTTTAGCCAACCATTCACATATCTGCCAAAATGATGTGAGGAAATGACAGCATTGTTATCTTTATAATAACAATGCTGATTAGAGGGGTTAGGCATTAGGGATCTTTTCTTATGTATTGGCAGCTTGCAATTCTCTCCTTCCTTCTTCCTTCCTTCCTTCCTTTCCTCCCTCCCTCCCTCCCTCCTTCCTTCCTTCCTTCTTTTTGGATCCCGCTCTGTTGCCCAGGCTGGAGTGCAGTGGCGTGAACATAGCTTACTGCAGCCTCGACCTCTCTCGGTCTCAAGTGATCCTCCCACCTCAAACTCCTGAGAAGCTGGGACCACAGGGACATGCCACCATGCCTGGCTAATTTTTTTTATTTTTTGTAGAGACAGGGTCTCACTATGTTGCCCAGGCTGGTGTCAAACCTCTGGCCTCATGTGATCCTCCCACCTTGGCCTCCCAAAGTATTGAGATTACAGGCATGAGGCACGGGGCAACTGGCCACTTGTAATTCTTTCAGAAATCAATTAGCCCTATCCTCTTTCTACTTTTCTATTAAAGTCTGACTCCAAAATTAATTGCAAGTGCTTTCTCCCACCCCGTGCTGTTTTCTCATTGTCTGGGCTCTGCAAAGCTTATGTGCTGATACATCAGAGACTTTGATCTATTGCCAAGAAAACGTTGGCAACATATTGCCAGGGCAATTAGTCAAGTTCCATAAAATATGTTCCAAGAAGGAACACAGGTTAAGTATAAAGAATAGAAAGCCATAAACTTCACCTCAGTTATCTGCTTCAGAAATAGGTCATCCTCTGACTATCAGCAGTTGTTTATCTTAAAGAAACAATGATCCATTCAAACTTAAATCTTGTTCTTCTGCACAGAAAGTTTGGATAACAGAGAGAATGCAAGAACAGTTTGGAGGAACATCCCCAGAACCAGTGGCTGGAAAGGAGAAATACACACACACATGCACACACACACACACACATATACATACAAACACACACGCATACACACACACACACAAACACACACACACACACACACACACACATACACTTTCATGCCCCAGACAGAGACAGACCACAAAGATTGTTTGGGCTGAGACTCAGCTTCGAGATGTCTTTGCTTAGAGGAGAATGAGGCCCACAGATATAAATTGTCTAAAATCAACCAGCAAACAGCAGTCCACTGTCTCCCCGGGCAGAGCTCTTTCCACTAGAGGACCCTGGCCAAAGGTGAAGCAGAGCCCAAGTTGAGTCCCCAGAGCTTAAAACATTGACTATCTCTCCCAAAATGCCAGAATTGTGTTAAAAAGGCATTATAACAAGAATATCCTCACCCCAGGCCCGGAACTTGTGCAGATGGGGCGTGGGCCACATGGATGGCCAGCATCTTAGCTGCTAAGGTTGGAGAGGGATCTGACTGGCTGTGGGCGAGGGCTTAGGGACAAAGTTAGCCTGCCCTCTTGTTCCTGTACTCAAGAAGGAATATGATCAAATCCAAACAACAACACTGGGCTGGTATCCAGCTCTTATGGTATCTAGCTTTTTCTTTACAATATCACTTGCATAATCAGCTTGGTTTTTTTCAATCTTTTCTGTTCAAATTTAGCCAATTCCATGCTCTGAGCTAAAGAAAACCAAGCCTGGCGATGTAATGGTTCTATCCTTCCATAAGGGCTTCTGCCTTAGCCCAGCAGAGACTAAAATGTGACCAAAATCTCTGACAGAAGAACTGTACAAGGGCTACCCTATCCCATCTCACCTGCAGAAAAATGCACAGATGAGTGCCCCACATGCATTCTCCCTAGGTGACCAGCTGCCCATTGGCATTAGCTTCCTCTCTATAAAACCCTACATTGTAGAGCTCTTACCAGACCTAGACAAAGGGTCTGTTTCACCCAACGCAGATCCTTGATGAAGCCTAGAAAAGCACCTTCCTCCATCTTTTCTCAATTCATAGCATCTTTGTGAACTCTTCAGATATCCACCTGAGCCAAACAGAATAAATAGTTCACACTGAGACGTGAAAAGCAACTGGATAAGCGTATTTAGGAAACTGGCTTAGAACACAACATTGGTGATTAGTTTGTGCCGGAAAACGTGCATGCATGATGCCGTTTAATCTCACAATAACTTTCTAAGGTGCTTCTTTTTACCCACTCTTTCTATATAAGGAAACAGAGAAAACAATAAGGAACAGCTTATTTCTCTAGACTCAGCTGATTCCTCTACAGAATTTAATGAACTTTCATTGAGACTTCAGCAGTTCTTCCAAAAGACCAAGAGAAAAGTCTATCTTGAATGTTAATCTGTCATGAAAGTTGATTCCTGGCTGCTTGACAGACTGACTCCCCTCATCTTTCTCCTTGGGGGCGGTAGGGCGGGGGGGGGGGGCAGCTAAAAAAAAAAAAAAAGCAGTCTCATGCTGATGCCTCTCTTTGGAAATGGATGTTTTCCACAAGAGAAAATTCTTTCCAAAACTTGGTGCTTATTTTAGGAGAGTTGTGTGGATTCCTAGCCATCTTCACACAGAAAGTCTTATACCTCAGAATCAAGAATAAATTCTTCAAGTAAATCTCAGCAACCCTATTGGTCATTAAAGACTCCAAAAATAAACAACAAAGAGCCAGACAGGGAGAGTTACGCGGCTGGCCCACAGCATTGGTGAATACATGAATTTGCAGCAGAGGTTTGCAAATCCTGCAAATCCTTATAGTATATTTCTCTCCTCTCCTTCAGTTTTCCTGTTAGCCCTCATGGTTTCAGGGGTTTTTATTTGCTGATTCTCAAGGTTGGACCACATTTAATTGCTTTTGTTTCTTACACAGTCACTCAATTTTAATTAGCAAATTTGCTTCTTTTCTTTTTTTCTCCAAAAATGATCAAAAAGAAACTAAAATCCAGGCTGGGCAGGGTAGCTCATGCTCTAATCCCAGCACCTTGGGAGGCTGAAACAGGAGGATAACTTGAGCCCAGGAGTTCAAGATCAGCCTAGGCAACACAGTGAGACCCCATCACTACAAAAATCAAATAATTAGCTGGTGTCCATACCTGTGGTCCCAGCTACTGGAGAGGCTGAGGAGGGAGGATCACTTGAGCCCAGGAGGTCAAGCCTGCAGTAAGCCATGATTGTGCCACTGCACCCTAGCCTTGGTGACAGAGACACTGTCTCAAAAAAAAAAAAAAAAAAAGAAGCAGAAGAAGACAGAAGAAGAAGCAGAAACACCCTGAATTTCTTCATCCCAAGAATGGAAGAAATTTCTACTTGAAAATATTTAAGATTTATTTACAATACATCTTATACAATACTACATTAGAGAATATAACTAATTCCATAGATTGTCCAAAATGAAATCTGACTCAGTGGAAATATCTATAAGGAACTCAATAAATATATGTTAAGTAATTTATATTCATCAGCACGATAATAATAACATGTATTTACAAGGAACCTTGCTATTTTCAAAACACTTTCACTCATGTCGTTTTGAATAACTCTCAAAATTCCATGGAGGTCTAAGCAGGGACTTTGTGAACACATATATGAAGTTTATATCCTGGCTTTGCCACTTGCCTGCATGACCTCAAATAATCTGAACCTCAGCTTTCTCAACTGTAAACTGTGAACGACAATTGTTCCTTCCTTGCAGAGTTGATGAGAAACTTAAAGATAACATGTGCCAAAGACACAGCAAGAACCTGACCTATGGTAGGCATTTGGAAATGGAAATTATTGCTATGATTGTAAGGCAGGACTGATATAATTAATTCCTCTAACAGTTGAGGCAACTGAGGCTGAAATAGATTCAATGACTCAACCAGTCACTATAGCCACGACAATACCAGAGCTACAGGTCTTCAGTTTGCCAAAGAAGAGGATGCTCTGTGCTTTTCCGAAACTCAAAGTGTGAAGGTGGAATAATTGCCAAACAGCAGTGTCAATCTCTAAATCTCTAAAATAGTTGACCCATGGTTTCAGAGGGAGCTCGTCCCTCCTAAGTGGTAATAAAAGTGTTTTGGGGATCTTTTGTAGCCTCTAGCACATGACAGGTAGAACTTTTTTGTCTGTATTTTTTTTCAGTTCTAGATTTAATATCAGTTCTATAACATAGTTGATATGTCTTATTTTCTTGGATTTTTTTTATCATAAGTTACTATATTTGGCATTATAGACAATAATTTTATACCTGTCTCCTAAGGTTAGGAAATTTTTAGAACCTTACAACAAGGGCAAATTTTACTGGTGCTCTCTGCAGCAAGCCTAACTGAGCTTTTGTGAAATCATTAAACTAAGCTACTGAAGTTAGGTATCACTCACATGTCCATATCTTTCTGATGATGTGGATAGAATATCTGGAGTCCAGATAGCCATACTAGTATCAATATTAACCCTAGTGAATAAAAATGTAAGAGAAACAAAGTGAGGGAATCCATGATGCTCCTTTCCCCACTTACTTAGCAGAAAACAAGACAAAACATAGACAGGGTATTCTACCTGCTACAAGAACACCAACATTGTCAGTATCTACTTGATACTCTGCCCTGTGTGCTGTTTAGCCAACAACTGTGCCAAGCTATTAGAAAATTCTTCCTTGATTTCTCTATTCTTGGCTATTATTTTCTTTGTCTTGCTTTGGTCCCCTTGCTTTTTTGTGTGTCTACATTCCTTTCATATTCCCTGTATTTGTATTTACTCCTTCCTTTATCCCTCTGACCTTTATTACATGAAAGTGTTTTTAGAAGAATCAAGAATCTATGGAAATGTAAGGTTGTTGTATCATTATTACTTGTATGTTTATTATTCATGTCAAGACATTAAAATGCCTTTTACATGCTCACTATTGTATCTACAATTTGTTCCTCCTACTTTTATCTTATCTGGTCTTCTACAGGTTTATCAGAATACAGCACATAAATATTAATAATAGAAGCAGAATTGAAGATCATTCTATTAACTTTTTTTTTTAATCTGGAAGTATCCAGTGAGCCAGGCAACATTTGTTAAACACCATCTGCAAACACAATCAGGGTACCAAAATTACAGAGGAAATTCCAAAGATGTGAAAGATGTCTTTCTTGACTTTTGTAAGCTTCAAACCCAGTCAGAATGATAAGTCACATGATAAGCAACTGAAGGGGACAGCTGTAAGATGTGCACATAACTAGAGTTCAAACCGAGAACCAAATTTGAGTCAGCCAGGTAGAGTTGATCATGTAACTTTTTTCTGAAAGTGAATTTTAAAAGGAAAGATGATAAGTCAAAAGGAATAAGGGCATCCTATCCGACCCATCAATGTTATTAAATCCATTTCAAAGCCTTCTGCAGTCTCCCAGGGACTGTTCAATTCTCTGATGACTCTCCCATTTACGTTTTGAATGTATTACCTAAAGGTCCCTTGGAACTTAATAAAGCTCTAATATGTCTTTACTCATTTTTTTTTGCTTCCATGATCTTGCATATAGCTTTTGTATAAGTACAGCAACCTGCTTCTCTAGTTCTTTCAAGCTTTTTTTTTTTTTTTAGGTCTTCTTAGGTATATATTTTTAGCATGACATGTGAAAGGCAACGTTTTTTAAAAAGCAGTTCTGTAACATCTGCTGTTTGAGGTAGGTAGTATAGCACAGCAGCTCTTGAGACTTTATTTCATCCCTCTCCAGTGCACTGTATTGTCCCTCAGGCAGTTTCGTTCTCTCTACAAAAAAAGATCAGGTAACAAAACAGCCTCCGCTACACTGAAATGGGGAAACCAAAGCAAAACCGTTTAAGCACAGTCTGAACTTCAGAAAGAGCCAGGTTGAAGTTGATTGACGTCAGTAAGCGCCAAACTTAAGTTATAATCGTTTCCACCATTTTTCCAACAGTCTGCATCTTCTTTTTTATATTTATTTGACATTAAAATTGATGTAGTGTGGCCTTTACTTGAAAATTAAAATTTATTATCGTTAGAAAAAAGGGGGGATATTCTTTTAAATGAGAAGCCAGTTTCCCAATTCCAGAAGAGTTTCTGTTTGATTTCTTCATGCCACATGGGGTTTAAAGCCAGGTTGCAAATGGGAGAGCTCCCCTAAACTTATCCTCCCCCAACAAAAGCATAAAATGCCTCATCTGTCTGCATGTAGGTGATATTCATTTTGTTCCAAAATAAAGGATACAGTGTGAAAATAAAATATCTAAATAGGATTGACAAAAATCTTACATTTACACAAAGGTGTGCTTGATCAATTATTCCTGAAAGCTCGTATTTCTTGTGAAGGGGGCTTTGGATAACTCCCTGGAGGGAGAAAAAGAGAGAAAGCACTACAAGACTGCATAGAAAGAGTAGAAAAGGTCAAGTTTTTCACAATATTTCCAAAGGTCAATGACGGCAAGGGCCACTGTTAGGACACAGCATTACTCATTATTCTCCATGCTCGTCAGGACTCTCTCCCTGACATTTTGGCACATTTAGGAATCTTGTACAATTTGCATGCTTGTTTCCAATCAGGCAAATTTAATAAAGTCCCATTTTCACCATATGACTTTGAGTTTTAAACAAATAGCATTGGGATAAAGTCTTTGTCTCACTGGTTATCCTTTTCTCTACCTAGTTCTGTCTTCTGGATGAAGAATAAAGAGCTCTCAAACCCAGAAAGCATATCAATATACATTTTTCTCCACTGTGAGGCACTGAGCTGAGCACTCTATAATATAGCCATGGGTACTTCCACACTGCAAGGCAGTGTTATTTGCCTGGTTCTTTTTATCATAGGTTTGATTTAGCAGGCAAATTTACAAGGCTCAGTGCTGATGGATATACTCTGGGGCTACTTCAAAGCCAGACCTTAGGTTTATGGAAATAAAATAAGCATAGTACTTCAATTACAAATACCTACTTTACATTCTAATGTACACATAAGAAATGTTCAACCTATAAATCCTGGACTTGCTTTCTGACTCAGTTAGAGGATCTCCTAATTTGGTCCTTAGCGCCTTCCTTAGGATGCCATTTTAATTCAGATTGCATTCACACATATATAAATCGAGATCCACCATCTTATCTAACACATGTATCTCTTTGCCAACTGGCAGGCTTTTGGAGAGATTAAAAGTTATGCTGCCTGTCTCTAGCCCCATCAGGAAGCAGCTGAAGAGCCCACACAGCCAACACAATTTGCATCTTCTTCATCAAAGCTTTCAAAGTACAGATGCCAGCCTGTTGGAACCAGGGTGGATTAGAACGTTCCTCTCCTCTTCATACCGTCTGAGATCCAGATGGCAAGATCTGAAAGGTGGCTATACAGAGACAGGCAAACAGGCAGTCAGCATCATTGGAGTGTCCGCTTCTGTAGGGTATATAGGAAATGACACAGTTCCTGTTCTGGAAGAACTGGAACATTTATTCACTTACATGTGTATACACCAACTTGCACATGTATGCACAAACATTCAAACATGAATGCACATGTGTACACATGTGAATACATTCATTCTCATGAATATCTGTGCATGCACATATGCACATGTGTTCCTGATATAATGGGAAAAAAATAAATTTTCTCTTTGGGAAATCACAAAAAGAACAAAAATTTTTTAATTAATGCAAAAATACTACTGAGGTGCTGAGGTTTGGAAGAGACTGTTCCATGACTGCTCCCTCTACCTTACAAAATTTAAAACCAGGATAAAGGAACAAAGGGAAAAGTGGTAAACATTTGAAAAACTGAATAGTAAAAATTATATTCCCAGAAGAGGAGAAAAAAGGCAAATACTGTCAAAGAAAAGCAGACAGAATGAATTTATTTATTTATGTATTTTATCAGAGAAAGAACAAAAAGGAATGGAAAGCAAGAGAGGCCAGAGTCGCAAAGGAGGCTGAGTATGAAGGTTTAAGATGAAATGATACTGTGAGAAGTGAAGGGGCCTATAATTGAATTAATGTAAAATTACTGAGACTGCATTTTAACTTTCAGCCAAAATGAGTAATGAGAAATTTTAAAATGTAGAACTAAGAAACAGGAATAGGACTTCCCTCATAGTTCAAGTGAGACAAAATATGGTTTCAATATTTTCTCTGATTATAAAAATATATAGTCATTTAGACAATTTGAAAAATACAAAAAGAAAAAATAAAAAGGAAAAGAATACATCTGTAGTCTCATTACCAAAAGATAACCTCTGTTAGCAGATGTTCTTCTGTTCACACATAAACAAATTGTGATTATGCTACACATGCCATGATTATTTTCACATCATGTCTTGTCATAAACAGTTTTTCATAATAGTAAGTGATTTTTTTTTAGATGACGTCTTACTCTGTCACCCAGGCTGGAGTGCAGTGGCACAATCTTGGCTCACTGCAACCTCCACCTCCCAGCTGTTCTCCTGCTTCAGCCTCCTGAGTAGCTGGGACCACAGGCACCCGCCACCATGCCCAGCTAATTTTTGTATTCTTAGTAGAGACAGGATTTTGTCATGTTTACCAGGCTGGTCTCGAACTCCTGACCTCAGGTAATCCACCCACCTCAGCCTTTCAAAGTGCTGGATTACAGACATGAGCCACTGTGCCCAGCCTAAGTGATCTTTTAAAACTATAATTCTTAGACGCTTTGATTCCTAGTTTTTATATTATGAATAAAAACACTATAAATATCTTTATACATAATTTCTAATTATTTCCTTTTTCTAACTACTTTCTTAGGAAATTACTTTCTTAGGATAAATTTGCTATCTGGTGCAAAAAGTACAAAATATCTTTTTAGAAAATTTATACCAATTTATACTGCCACTGACAATATAGGAAGTTTTGTTTCACCACATCCTAGCCAACAGTGAGCATTTTCTTTATTAAAAAAAAATCTTCTGCCAGATTGATAGGGGTACAAAATACAATGTCAAGACACCACCCCAAATAGCGTTTAGTACTTATGGTGCACAGTTAACCTCAGAATAGGCACAGAAGTTCCTAGACTTTTTGGAGTCATGAACTCCTTTGAGAATCACATGAAAATTTATGAGCTTCTTTCTATAAAAATATTCATATTCAGCAAAATAGACCCGTTGGAGCTCATCCTGGAACAACCTCAGACTGACTTCTAAACATCTGACCTAAGTGGAATTTCTGGAACATGAGCTCATTTTAAGCCAGGACTCCAATAACTAGTTCATGCGCATAGAACCTGTAGGGTTTAGTAGGAAAGGATTCAGCTTCAGCTGTAAGGTTTGGTTTTCAGTTCTGGCTCTACATGTAAACACGCTAAGGTCCTTGTCACATACTGGGCCTGTAGGATCCTTCCATCTATAAACCCGCAAAGCTCTAAGATAATGTCATCCTTCCCTGGCATGTTGTGGACACCTACGCTGCGGACAATATGCGGTTATTTTCTGTACCTACGCTGGGTTCTTTGATGTTCAGGAACAGCCAAAACCTTCTTTGACTCTAGTTGATACCTGTTCCAGGAATATAAATAAATGTCAATACAGTTGATTACACACATCTCCTGTCTTCACTGATCAATTGGGAATTCCTTGGGAGCAAAACTTGTGTCTAGATCAACTTTGCGTAACTTACATTCACCAGTAACCATCTGCTAAAATGATCCAAAACAACAGAGGATTTTATTTAGAGTTTGGCAGAAACAGAAGAGTATAGATTATCTTCCCAAGTCAAACAAAAGGAGTTCCATTTCACTTAGATTGACTATAATTCTACAAAAAGTTTAAGCATGCATATGCACTGATCAACAAACATGTTTAGAGTTTATTCTTGTTATTTGTGGCAGTTATGTCCTATAAAGTCACTGAGAACACTGAATTAGCAAATATTGAACCACTGCTCTCAGGAGAAATGCCAGATCAGGTTTCTGCAAGTTCTGGTCACAATATTTTCATCAACTAATCAACACATAATCTTGGTTTTTGTGTATTTCTATTTAAAGATACCTTATTTAATATATATCGTCAATTCCTTAACACTAAACACACTGCCAGCAGCTCATTCTAACCTGAGTTACAGGTCTGAATGAAGTTTATCTAACATGCAGATTTCTTTTTTCTTTCTTTCTTTCTTTCTTTCTTTTTTTTTTTTTTTTTTTTTTTTAAACAGAGTCTCACTCTGTCACACAGGCTGGAATGCAGTGGCATGATCTCAGCTCACTGCAACCGCTGCCTCCCAGGTTCAAGCTATTCTCATGCCTCAGCCTCTGGAGTAGCTGGGATTACAGGTGCATGCCACCAGGCCCAGCTGATTTTTATATTTTTAGTAGAGATGGGTTTCACCATGTTGGCCAGGCTGGTCTCGAACTCCTGACCTCAAGTGATCCGTCCGCCTTGGCCTCCCAAAGTGCTGGGATTACAGGCGTGAGCTACAGCATCTGGCCAGATTTCTTTTTATTAGAGCCTTCTTGTGCTTAGGAGCACTGGACAGCACTTTAGCACTATGCTTGGAAGCCATTTCACATGGCAAAATTACCAGCAAAAAGCACAAGAATTCAAAAACACAGCATTAAATGTACCACGGAAAAGGATACTCGCTTACAGCATGAGGGCCGGAACACGATGGCTGAGCATCCCTTGTTCACCCTCATGTGGGAACACGCACGTGGCAAGCTTAAATTTTTCACTGCTTCACGCTCATCCACAAATGACTGCAAAAGCGCCACAAGGATTGCTTTGGGGATTACAGATACATTTTAGCAAGTAGGTGGATTTGCCAACACATAATCTGTGGATAATGAAGCTTGGCTGTACATTGATTTTCTCTCCATTCAACCATTATTAGATCATTTCTTGCACTGGAGTTCCCCCTCCAGATGCTAAGACTCCTTGGATTTTTTCTCTCATTTCATTTTTCTTTCCATTCACCCACCTCTGACTTCACCTTCTGCTTCTTGGCTACACTTCTGGCCTTGCATGCCCACAGCTTCTGCCTTTTTCTCTACCAGTTGTGCCTGACCTTTTCTTGTAATCTTCTTTCATACTCTGTCCTGCTCCACCCCTTTCATTTTTTTGTACTCAGTTTTTTAGAAGGCCACACTCTTTGGAGATACTTCTTTTAACATGAGGTTACATTTATTAACATTTATGGTGAACACTTGGCCCAGTGAGCTTCCCTAGTCCGAGACGGGACCTTTGGGTATGGAAGATGATGAAAGGGAATGAATGGGGTCAGGGATGGTACCAGTGGGACCAGTATAAGGGCTGAGGAACCAACCCATAGGTGAAGAAGGGAAGAAGAGAAACATCACAGCTAGTTCCAGCACCACAGATCCCAATAGGAGTCAACTCTGAGGAAAGATCAGGAGAGACCAGGCCTTGAGCTAAGGGGAAGACAAAGTATAGGGAAGGTCCAGGCAATAAATGGCTTTACAGGACCCCAGGGAATCAAAAAAGAGCTGAGTAAGAGAACCCTAAGCAGCAGCTGCTGGAAGAACACTGAGACATCCTCTGGCCTCCTACATGCAATAATTCGCAGCAGCCCATCAGAGGAAGAGAACACAGGAAGAACCACTTCCGGCTGAAAGACAGGGCAGAAGGCCAAAGAAACAGCATTCTGCAAAAGTTTCTCTGTCCTTTTTCCATCTCAATACCTAGTGTCCCTACCTTAGAACACTACAATGCCCACTTCTTGCTTTTAACCTAACTCAAACTCATCCTCTACGTCTGGGGAGACTATAGATAAGATGGTGTTTATCTTACATCTTAAAGAATGAGTGCAATTTTGAGAGGCAAGAAATGGCTAGAAAAACGTTTCTAGCTAAAAGAACAGCTAGAAAGGACATGGTGCTAATGGAGATTTGCAATTAGTCCGTATGGCCAGAGCATAGGCTGCAGGAAAGGAAACAGGAGGTGATACAGCTGGAAAGGCAAGGGCACGGAGGGCCTTACGTCTTAGTGAGACTGAACTGCTTCCACAGACAACGGCTGTCTATGAATCGTGTGAATGACGATGGCATGATTTTGTTTTAGGAGGATAAGTTCTGGCAAAAGTATAAAGGATGGATTGAAGAGACAAGAAATGGGAGGTAAGTGGTAAGGCAGCTACTGTGAAAACTCAGACAAGTGATGCTGTGCTGGGTTCCAGCACTGACAGCAGAGAGAGATGCGGAGAGGCAGACACCTGTGATGGAGGCACAGTCATCCTGGGTGACAGCCTTTCACATGCTTGAAATTGCTCCTGCCATGGTGGGGTTTTTTGTTTGCTTTTTGTTGTTGTTGTTTTTGTTTTGAAACAGAGTCTTGCTCTGTCACCCAGGCTGGAGTGGAGTGCAGTGGCAGGATCTTACTGCAAGCTCCACCTCGCTGATTCAAACAATTCTCCTGCCTCAGCCCCGCAAGTAGCTGGGATTACAGGTGCCTGCCACCATGCCCAGATAATTGTTGTATTTTTAGCAGAGATGGGGTTTCACCATTGTTGGCTAGGCTGGTCTCAAACTCTTGACCTCAAGTGATCCTCCTGCCTTTGCCTCCCAAAATATGGGATTACAGGCATGACCCACCATGTCCAGCCCTGCCATGGTGTTTTAAACACTGCTGAGCTTGTCGTTAGAGACTCAATAAATGCTTGTTAAATTAAGAATACAGAATTTATTATATGCTGTTGACTCACATGTTCACCAAACACACCTATCTTGGTAAACTCTAAAAAATAAGGTAAGTTATTTTAAATTATTTATTTCATAAGAACCATTCTCCTACCAGAATATTTTCTGCCAATACAATATATTATTCTATGAACAAACTTAGCAGGCAATAACATACTATAGAAATTTAATAATAATAATAATGGCTGCCACACATGAACGTGATACTAAGTCATTTTCCACCTCTCTTATTCTTAAAACAGCATTTTAAGGTAGAAATTATGGACTCTGTGTTACGGATAAGAAAACTAATGCTTAGAAAGTTGGAGTTGTTTTTCCAAGGATATGTAACTAGTAAGAAACAGAGCCGCTATTCCAGCCCAGGTTTGTCTTAATCTAAAATCTATATTCATAATTGTCACATTATACTATAGTGCATTTTAGTATAGAAAATACTATTTTAAAATATCAAATTTTTTAAATATCAAAATTTTAATTTTTTTTTTTTTTTTTGAGAAGGAGTCTCGTTCTGTCTCCAGGCTGGAGTGCAGTGGTGCAACCTTGGCTCACTGCAACCTCTGCCTCCAGGGTTCAAGTGATTCTCCTGCCTCAGCCTCCCAAGTAGCTGGGACTACAGGCATGTGCCACGACGCCCAGCTAATTTGGTATTTTTAGTAGAGATGGGGTTTCACCATGTTGGCCAGGATGGTCTCAATCTCTTGACCTTGTGATCCACCCACCTCAGCCTCCCAAAGTGCTGGGATTACAGGCATAAGCCATCGCACCTGGCCCAATTTTAAAATATTTTAAAAGTAAAAGCACTAAGTTCATATTTCAAGCACTATATTAATGCTAAAAGAATTTAATATTTTAGCCAAAATACTTTTTAGGTGAAAATATAAGTCATAAGTCAAATGCACAAGTATAGACCCAATGTGCTCAGTAGCAAGGTGTCACATTTAGTTGTTTTGCTGAAAACTGATACCCAAAACTGAGAATATTCAGTGAAACACAGCTAACCGATATCTATGTAAAAATAAAAGTGTAAATGATCTGGAAAACACATACAAGGCAGGATCTCTTGAATGACTTCACAAATTAGAAATATATAAAATAATACTACATGATATTCTTATAGAATGAACTACTTCCAGTCTGTGGAAATCAATTTCAAGCAAGATATATGTGTACATGATTTTTGCATTATTTTTAACATACTTTTACATATTTCTTTTAACCTAGGTTTACATAAATGTCATGCACTCTCTCTCTCTCTCTCTCTCTCTCTCTCTCTCTCTTCAAGAGTTAGAAAAATATTTCCTAGAATTGTTTTGATAATCCTGGACCAACCCTTAGTCTATATATAAAATGAAGGTCTCTATGTTGAATCATCAAATACTTGATTCCTTTGATCATCTGCATTCAATGTGCAGATTTAAAAATACTTTATGCTAAATATCAGTAAACTTTAAATGTCATTTAAAAATAGAAGTATGGGTTTGTGGATGCATTTTTATTCATCCTTTGGGTTAAAGATTTCTACCTACCTAGGCAAGATTTAGAAGACATTGGATGTCAATGGAAGCAAAAAAACAATGAAACATCTTCAAATGCTGAAAGGAAAAGGAATTCAACCTAGAGTTCTAATACTAAGTGAAAATGTATTTCAGAAACAAAGCTAAAATAAAAACATTTTCAGAAAAATAAAAGCTGAGAGATTCCTCAGCAGCTTTCATGTACTCAAGGAAGCACTACAGGTACTCTTCAGTCAGAGAGAAATGATCACAGCTGGGAGACTGAGATACAGAAAAAATGAGGAGTGATAAAGGGGGCTCACTATGTGGGTATATCTAAATAAATATTGAATATCTTTGATAATAATGTCCTGAGGGGGTTAAATATTGATGCCAAATGAAAACACATAAACAAGAGTGTAAACGTTAAGAGTGGTAGAAGTCAATAGAGCAGGAAAAGTGGATAATAATTATAAATTTTCAAATCTCAAGGCAAAGAAAGTAAAAAAGATTAAAAAGGGGAACAGAAAAGATGAGATGGAGAGCAAGTAATAATGATAGATTTAAACACAAATATAACTACAAAAATCATAAACATATTTTATTCAAAAGACAAAATTTGCCAGGCTGTATTAAACAAAACTATATGTTCCTTACAAGAGACGTTTCTTAAACATAAGGCTATAGGATGATTGAAGGTGAAAGAATAGAAAGAGATCACTATGCAGACACTACCCCAAAATAAAGCTGAAGTAGCCATGTTCACATTATACAAAGTAAGTTTTAAGACAAAACATTAACAGATAAAGAGGAATACAAAGAGGAAATCCATGGCTGAATTTGCTAGGAAGATATAATACTTTTAAAAGTATATGCTCCTAATAACATAGGCCTAAAATATTTAAAGCAAAAATGAACAGAATTATAAAAACTGATAATACCGCAAATCATAAGATATTTTAACACTCCTCTCTTGTAACAGATTAATAAGCAGGAAAATAATCAGCAGTTATGGAGAAAATGGGAACAACATGACTTTAATACTTCAACATACACAGAACACAGCCCTAGTAATGACAGAATTCATATTTTTTAGAGTGACTAGAGTGAAATTAAACTAGATATCAATAACAAAAGACAACTGGAAAATCCCCATATATTTAGAAATTAAGTAATATATTTATGAAGAACATATAGCTCAAAGAAGAAATCACAATAGATATTGAAAAGCATTTTGAACCAAATAAAAGTGAAAATCCTACAGTAGAAAATTTGTGCAATATCTCAATCTATCCTTTGAGGGAGATGTATAGTCTTAAATGTAAATATTAAATGAGAAGAAAGTCTAAAAATCAATTATCTTAAATATATCTCAATAAATTATATAATTATGATGATATAAGAAGAGAAATTTAAATCTAAAGAAAAAGAAGAAATAAAATGATAAGAATAGAAATGAATGGAAATTTTAAAAACATACAATAAAGAATATCAATGAAAAGCCAACAGATGGTTCTTTGAAATGACTAAAAAACTGATAATCCCCTAGTGAGACTGATTGATACAGGAGGACATAACAAAAGGCATAAATGTGCAATATCTGAAATGAAAAAGGACATTACTGAAGATCCTTCAGATATATTAAAATTATATTATGAGTAAACTTAAGCCAATAAACTTGAAAGTTTAAATGAAATGGACAATTCATTGTTAAATTCTGCCAAACAGATAAGGAAGAATTAACAATAATCTTACATAAACTCTATAGAGAATAGAAAAATAGGAACCACTCCCAACTTGTCTTATGAGTTCAGCATATTCTTCATAACAAACCCAACAAAGTTATTAAAGAAAAGAAAAGTCAGGCTAGAACTCTCTCATGTGACAAATGCAAAATCTTAAATAAAAGGTTAACCACCTGAATCCATTAATGAAACATAGTATAACTAAATTCAGTTTAGTTACTACAAGGTTGGTGACTAATACCTTGGTTTAACATTAAAAATATCAATTTAATGTAGCTAACCTAACCCGATTAACAGAATGAGGGAGAAATTTCAATTATCTCAATAGATTCAGAAATACCATTTGGTAAAATTTAACACCTGACAAGCAGACTCTTAGCAAACTAGAAACAGAAGAAAACTCTTTAAATTTAATAAAGGTATTTACAAAAAAAAATGTTAACACCACAAAAAAAATCACTCAATATTGAAATGCTACAAACTTTTCCTCTGAAATCAGGAATGAGAAAAAGATGCTTGCCATCACCATTTATATTTGACACTGGAAATCTCAACCAAAGCAATAAAGCAAGGGGAGAAAAAAACAAGAAAAGGCATAGGATTGGAAAATAATAAGAAAAATAGAAATATTCTTAGACAATGTGATTATTGAAAAGAATCTATAGCTGAAGTGTTTCCATTAACCACAAAGTTTAGCAAGTTTGCTGGATAGAAAAATCAACTGTATTTCTGATACTTGCAACAGGGTGAAAGTTACAAAACAATAAAACTTGCAACAGCATCAAAAATATCAAATACATAGAAATGCATCTAACAAAAGATGTATATGACCACTATAGTGAACTGTTTTTCTTTGTGTCAGTACCACATTTAACTATTGTACTTTATAGTAAGTATTGATATCAGATAGTTTTAAGTCTTTCCTGTTCTTTTATTTTAGGGTTATATTGGCTCTTTTTGGCTACTTGCATTTCCATATAAATTTTTGAATAAGATTATGAGTCTCCATTATAAGATAAAGCCTGTTGGCACTTTTATTAAAATAGCATTGATTTTATGGGAGAACTGATGTCATTAAAATATATAGTCTTTCTATCCATGCATAATTTAGTCCCTCATTAATTTACATCTTTATTTTCTTTCAAAAATGGTTTCTAAGTTTTTAATACATAGTGTTATAAATTTGGATTTATAATCGTTATTTATAAATAGTTTATTTATAACTGTTTATAAATAGTTATTAGGAAAGAGCATAAACGGAAGGAGAGATTATGTGTTTTCAGATAATGTATTAGTTCTTGATCTGAGGTTTCTTTCCTTTTCTATTTTTTTTAAGCCAAGATGAGAAGGGGCAATAACTCAAAATGAAACTGAGATGGCCACAATCCATCATGAATGATATGTATGATATGTGGATAGTGTGTAAGAACTCAAGAGGCACCCACCGGATGATCTTCTAGATCAGGGTTTTTCAAACTGCAGGTTATGTGTTTAGTGGGTTACAAACCAGGCTCATTTTCAATAAAAAAGAAGAAGATACAAATCATGAAAGTACATTGTGTGCAGTAAGTTGAACATTGTTTCATAACACTTTCGCTTAAGCTGTACAAACATACAAACACATAAATATCTGTATATCTATATAGACTGTGATGTGAAATCTATTTCTTATTGATTACAGTCAAAAATATTTGAAAAATTATGCTCTTGAAACCACCAACAGAATTCTAAGTGTAATCACGTTATAATACCTAGTACCTACCATTACCAGGTATTTCACAGCTATACCATTTTTGCTTTTGCTCAGATTACGCCTGTTTGGTGAATATTAAGTTTGTGATGGAATAGAAATGAACAAAAGTTAACGGTGAAAGATTAATAATCAATGTATATCAATTTAATAAGGAACTATGGGTTTTGAGTGAGTTAATTTGAGAATAATATGAGAACAACAATGTAATGAAGGTGACCAGGGCTCAGTGTCTTTGAAAGCAGATGTTCAAGAACTACCGGGCTTTAGGTCAGGAAGGGCATTAGAGGCAACATACATTCCCTTTCAGAAGGAGGCAGCAGGAGCTGCAGAGGCAATGAGTGAAGATAAAGGACAGCTGTCTGGAGGATGCCTGTCTATGTCTGGCTCTCCATCTCTACCCTCAAGAACCATCTTAGCAATGTCTTCTCCCATCTCTCTGGTTCAGGATCACCATTTCCCATATGATGTCTCCAGCCAACCTTACCTGAAATTTAGGCAAAAGAGAATAGGGTATTGAGAGGTGAGAACAACCACTTTAACCTGAGTTACTCCATCCAGAAAGAACTCCTATAGGCCAAAAATCTCCATATGTCACAACAATATGAAAAATATTCAAATTATAGCAAAAATGATACTAACAATAATGAGAATTAATATTTATTATCTATTTTATGCCAGACATTGTTCCCAGCATTTTACATGGATTAACTCATTTAATTTTCACAATAACACTGAGGTAGGTAATGCAATTGATGGCGGTGGTGGCTCATCTGGAGAGACTACTGAGAAGATGCTGGCTGCAAAGGGCAAGGCGCAGCCAGGGCAGCAAGCTGTAGGGAGATGGGAACAGGCACAAGCCCCACTCCTTTCCAAGTTCAAGGGGTGGATCCCTGCCCTCCTGGGCGCAGCTGCAGGTATCCCACTGCGGACACAGGCATTCCTATACTCTCAGGGACCTGGGAAGTCCCCCCACTACCAAAGGCTCGAAAATACCTGCTCCCACTGCCTGGCCTCTCCCTGCTTCTGGCACCCACTTCAATTTCAGAGCAAAGTTAAGGCCAATCCCGGGCACTGTCACAACCCAGCTGGGTATGCCCATGCTCGGGGTAGCACTGACACACCAGCCCCCTATTGCCTCAGCCCCCTCCAGACTTTGTGAACTGAGGAGCATGGGAGAGAGGCCAAGGTGGAGCTGAGAGTGGGTCATGCTGCAGGCACCCCTCGGCATGAACAGCCTTGGTGCCAGGGACAGCAGGTTGATGGCAGCAGGAGGCAGAGGGCAGGTCCCGGTGAAGGCCCACCTTTGGGCCTGGGATGGCCTGAAGCCTGGGGCCAGGCTGCTAGTTCCATAGACTGGAGTGAGAACTTAGGCTGCTTTCTCTGGGCCTGCCCATGGCTGCCCATAGACCAATTAGCACTCACTTCCTCTTCTCTGAAGCCCATAAAACTCCCTGGACTCAGCCAGACAGGGCAGAGGTTGGGACAACCAGCCCGCAGAGAGGAGCTACTCACTGTGGGTTTCCTCTCTCGAGAGCTGCACACTTGACAGGACAGCCTGCCTGCGGAGAGGAGCTACCCACTTCAGGTCACTCCTCTCTGCCTTGCTCACTCTCCAGTTATCTCTGTACCTCATTCTTCCTGGACATAGGACAAGAACTTGGGACCTGCTGAATGGTGGGACTGAAAGAGCTGTAACACAAACTGGGCTGAAACACGCCCCTTGCTTGCCATGTTGCAGGCAAGAAGAGGGAGAGAAAAGGGAAGGAGAGAGGAACTGCAACCCTTCAGCGAGCCCAGACCTAGGAGCTCCCCAAGCCAGGAATGTAACACGCTCTTTGGAGCTCTGTGGTTCCTGGTGTCTCTGGGCTTCCAGGCACCACCACATTCCCCCATGCCAGCAGTGGAAGCCACTTGTGATACACCTGGTCCAGCCACAGCCTCACAGGGAGCTGGCACCTGTGCCAGCATCTGGAGCTTCCCACCCTGCTGCAGCTGGTATGCCTGGCTGTGCACAATGGGCAGCTCCCTCGTTCAGGTACCCCTTGCCTTTTTGCACCTGACTCCCTTGGCTGGCATAAGATCCTGGCTGGTGGCACAAGCCCAGCCTGCCAGACTGAGTGGGTTGAACCAGCCCAATGGGCTTGAGCAAAACTTGGGCAAAGGCACCAGTGACCAGAAAGGTTTCCGGCTGGCAAAGCAACACCCCAGGAATCCTGTGATATTTTCCCCATTTTGCAGGTGAAGCAAATGAGGCACAGAATTTTTAAGCAACCAGTACACAGTGTCACAGCTAAAAATTGTGGGGAATATAGAAAGAAAATAACTAAGAGTGGGCTATGAAGTAACCAGGAAAGAAGAGGATACCAAATTGTCAGCTTGACAAAATGGGACTCTATACATTTTCCATAGAACTGCAAGAGTTCACACACACACACTCAAGGTAAATAGATGCCTGAACTCCCACAGCCTTTACCTCACCACTTTTGTGTGTTATTTGTGTAAATGCCTTTTCCTCAAGAAAGATATTGTCTTTGAGGCTTCCAAACTAGTCCTGGTAATGTTGAAAGTTACTAAGGGCTCATTAGGACATTAATACACAACCCAAGAAACTTTATCATCAGGTGACTAAAATTCACCCTGCTTGAGACATATTAGGCCCCTACCTTATTTTGGGAAATACAGCAAAATGGCTGGTAGACAGATGGTATTTTGTAGATCAACAAAATAAACTATTTAATCCCTGGATCCATAGTCACTGGGGAGAAAACATCATCAAAACCCCAAAGCTGAGTGACATGCCCGTTCTATAAACAGAGCTAACATCAAATATTGATCATTAGATGGTGGTTTCTCCACAAAGCTGTTAAAGGAACTTAAAAAGTTGCTCAAAGGTGAGAGGAAAAGCAAGAAAGACAGGAGGGCTAGCTATTGCTAACAAATCTGGAGCACTTATTTAAAAGGGAGAGAACTTTCAGCCTGACATTTGGCCATTGCTTATGTGATGTGAACAGTCATATGAAAGCCCTGACCTAAATTTAGTAATTTAAAAAGAACTCAGTTTCTACTTCTACCCTTTTCCAAATGCCAGTTGAGAATTCATTTCTCAGACCCTTTTCATCCATAGGAAATCCCTGAGAACTTTACAAAAAAAATTAAGAACAAAAAGGTCAGGAAGTTAAAATACAGTATGCAGTCTCTCTCCTTCCTAAAATGGCCATTTGGTTAAAATTCATTATAATGAAAGAGTTAAAATTCTGCACAATTTAAGAACAACCAGTTGACCTTTAAATGTGCTGGTTTGAATCCAATCACCTTTCAACAAGCATGAAATCTGGCACAAGGCGTACTAACGCACGCACACCAATTATTTTCATAGTGTACATGACTGATCTCACAGCGTCCTGTTTGGAAAAAAAGAGTAGTGTTCATTTTCCAAAAGCCAGACTTAGAGGCTGAGTGTCTCTGTTAGTGGGTGGGATTTTCCTTTGGAAACTGTCTCCAAAAGTTCCTTTGGAGGAGGCTTTTCCTTGAAAAAGCCCAGCTTAATACCTTAAAGAAAATAACTTTTTCATTTTGTTCAAATTCTGTTAAATGAAATAGTTTCCTCCAACTTTCAGTATGTCAAAAGCAAAAATAGCTGGGAAATAATTAATTACTATCCTTAGTTAAGAACTTTGCAAGCCATATATGTTGGAGAGAAAAAAAAGAAATCCACTGCCAGTGAAAGGGTGAAATACTGAATCCTACTTGGAGTAAGTGGATTAAAATCCAGAAATTCAAAATCAATCATTAAGAGACTTTCTACTCCCTAAAATGATTCTTTTCTTTTTTAAAAGTAATTCCCATGAGATTCTCCTAAATGGTGAGATCCTCTGATGTCTTCAAAATATAATTCAAATTACAGCATTCCTTCACAGGATTTTTAAGAACACACTGCATGGCTGTTTTGGTACAACATGCAGTGATAGATGCCCTGACTGGGGGACTACACCCTGCAGCCAGATAGCCTCTGGTCAATTGCAAGACTGCGTTCCTTCTCACCTCCTTTCTCCTCTACCTCCATGGTTCTTGCTGTACCCCAACCCACCCCATTTCCATCACAGTGGAATGCTCTCCCATGTCAGCCAGTAACATGGACTACTGTCCCACACCTGCACCATATTCAAGCCAGAGTCACATTTTCCTTTGTTGAATCCTTTGCCTGAGGAGTGACACTTCTGAGATTCCCCAAATCCTCCTCTCAGCTCCTCACCTCAGTGGGAGACTTCTGCTGGCCAGGCCCATGTTTGTCAGCCTCTCCCTGCCACAATATTTGATTTTCCTCCTCATTCACTCTCTTTACCCTGTGAGTCCAGAAGAGAGAAAGGTCAGGATCTCACAGCAATGTAGGTAATGGCTCGTGGGTTGTGGCCCCCAGCCAGCACTCAGATCTTCACCCACCTAGCCACTTCTGCTTTGGCACTGAGGAGGGAGGGGCTTGATTCAGGAAAAGAAGGCACTGCCTTGGTTGGGTACTATTCACAGACCATGTTAGAAAGACCCCTGGCCTGGGGCCCTGGCCCAGAAGGCCCCCTTGGAGATTCCCATCAGGACAGTCTGGTTATGTACACAGTCCTGAAGATTCCTCCAAAATCAAAGGGTTCTTCCCAGAGCCCTGGCAAAGCAAGGTCATTCCACAGACATGCCAGGAAAGACAGGTAGCCAGAGTCTCTGTGGACCTCCCTCACTGCCCCTCTCCTAATCTGACTCATTCGTAAGCAGACCTCTGTCACCAGCTTCTTCTAAGTAGCATTAAATTATGATCCTTTTTTTCTTACTCCAGAGCTGATCAGATGCCAAGGTCCAGACACTTATAATTAACACCAGCTCACAACTGATTTTCCTACTCCCTTTGGCCTCACCAAGATTTGATGAGCAGGAGAAATAAATGTCACTTTGCTACCATCCTCTGCTCAACCTCCAAAACAAAAACTCACATTACCTAAGTACAAATCATAAAATACTCCTGGCCTACCCTGACTTAGAGATTCTCCTTGCATATAGTAAATGTCTCCCCAAGCGATATCATCTTCAAATCTGAGACACGAAAAAGGACTCAAAGTCCTACATGCTTGAATAATTGCATGGCAATATATTTAGTTAACATTTTCTATTTTATTAATCAGGGTATACAATTCAGTTGTTGATGAGATCTGTTCAGGCTTCCCAGACTCTCCTTTCTGTCATCATCCTATATACCACCACAAAAGCAGTATGGTATTGGGAAAAAGAGATCTAAAGGCAGAAGACTAGGGCTTCACTCTCAGCATTGTTAACTGAGTGACTTGGCGAAGTCACTGAAATTCACTGAAACCACAGATTCCCCTTCTGTAAAATGGAGATAACAATATCAGCCTCACAGGGTGCTATGAAGGAAGCAAATGAAATAATGAAAGTAAACATCCTTTTAAATTATAAACAGAGGATAAGGGAGAGGGGAGGGGGAAGGGGAGAAGAAGAAGAAAGAAAACAATCTGTTCTCCCTCACCCCTTCACACTAGGTGAAATAAAATGTTTAGACAGAAAAACCTAAAGAAAAGAATCCAAATAAAATATTCTTAGGAATTTTCAAAGGGAGAAGCCACTGGAATCTCCAAATCTGGCCAGGAGCTTAGCCTGAGCAGCATGTTTTGAACCCCTGAGTCCATGGAACCCTGCACTAAAGCTTTGGAACTCTGACCTGCAGGAAAAAACCAAAATACTTTCCTCCGCTCATTCCCTGTAGTTTAAAAACAAGAGCAACTAAAGGGCAAGCTTGGGAAGCAAGGGGAGACAAACCCCTCAGGCCATTCACTTACTTTATCCCCTTGGCAAATCAACTTCAGGAGAACATTTCAGCTTTGTACGTTCTGCTTGGTCCCACTCAAATGGGAAGTTCTGCTGGAGGCCGGAAATAGAAAACAGGAAGTCAACGGAACTGATTTTCCTAACGGCCCAAATGCAAATCCGTTATGGATGAGACACAAGAACACAAAATCAAACACCGCATGTTCTCACTCATAGGTGGGTGATGAACAATAAGAACACATAGACATAGGGAGGGGAGCACTACACACAGGGGTCTGTTAGGGGGAAAATAGGGGAGGGACAGTGGGAGGTGGGGAGGTGGGGAGAGATAGCATGGGAAGAAAAGCCAGATATAGGTGAAGGGGAGGAAAGCAGCAAATCACACTGCCACGTGTGTACCTATGCAGCAATCTTGCATGTTCTTCACATGTACCCCAAAACATAAAATACAATAAAAATTAA
>CAUYLG010066053.1:0-18605 GCA_963573385.1 Cacajao melanocephalus | reverse complement strand
GGAAAATAGATGCATTTTTATCTGTGAATTGTACATTTTGGGTTTCATATGTTTTCAAAATATCTCTGAACTCTGAATCCTGATTAACAATTTTTTTTTGAGATGGAGTCTTGCTCTGTCACTCAGGATGGAGTGCAATGGCGCGATCTCAGCTCACTGCAACTTCTGCCTCCCCAGTTCAACCAATTCTTCTGCCTCAGCCTCCCAAAGTGTAGCTGGGATTACAGGCCTGTACCACCATGCCTGGCTAATTTTTGTATTTTTAGTAGAGACAGGGTTTTGCCATGTTGTCCAGGCTGGTCTCAAACTCCTAACCTCAGGTGGTCTGCCCATCTCCTAACCTCAGGTGGTTTGGGATTACAGGTGTGAGCCGCCATGCCCAGCCTATAAATCTTAAATTGTGCTTTTTGTCCTTTTTTACTCATCTTTAGGGAGGTATAAGTGACAAATAAAAATTGTATATACTTGTAGTATAAAATGAGCAAATAAAATTTGAAAAACAATCCATTCACCAAAATATTAATTATTAATATCAATTAAGCTAGATCTTCTCTTGTGTAGAAAAATTGATTCTGCTCTAACTGTCACTTGTTATACGTTGTAGCTTTATCTGACACTGACCTACCCTCAGGTTTCTTTTTAACTCACTCTAACTTATTTATCTTATCCAGAGATTGTGGATTCCCTGTCATCAAATCAGTCTAAAGAGTGTTAAAACCCCTGCAGCCCTTATTTCTTTGCCATAGGCTTTAGATAACTTAAAAAAAAAAATGTACTCTCACTATCTAAGGACTGCCTCCCTTAGTATCTCTACATAGGCAAGCAATTGGTTTTTCTGTTTTATCTGACAAAAGAGATATATGAGAAAGAGACAGAATTCTTTCTTGAGAGAAATATTCCTATCTCCTATCAAGTATTTTTATTGTTTAATTTCCTACAATAAGTCCAACAGGATTTTATCCCAAAAGCAGTAGCTTCCCTAAAGTCTATTTGGTACTTGTTTATTGCCAAAGTCTATTCTTTCTTAAACAGATCATATTTTTTCAAGCAACATTTTACAAACATTCAAATGAGAGAAGCTTCTCTTGGAAGCTTTGCACATGTATCAGGCAATTTTCTCACTCATGATATGTGCTTCTGTGTGATACATTAAGCAAAATACTAATGTTACTCTATTATTGTAATATTTTGCAGTGACTCCACGATATTTTTTAAATTTCTTTTTTCTATAACTAGGCTCAGGTTCCAGAATGTCTATTTTTAAATTCATGCTTGCTACATGCTTTTGTTAGATGATTTGCGTATTACCAAGAAGATTTTGTCAAGGGATAAATTCAGTAATTTGTGTTAGGAATACTGCCTTTTTTGTTTGTTTGTTTGTTTTTGTTTTTTGAGACCGAGTCTTGCTCTGTCACCCAGGCTGGAGTACAATGGCGTGGTCTCGGCTCACTGCAGCCTCTGCCTCCCGAGTTCAAGCAATTCTCCTGCCTCAGCCTCCCAAGTAGCTGGGATTACAGGCGCCCACCAGCACGCCTGGCTAAGTTTTGAATTTTTAGTAGAGACGGGGTTTCACCACGTTGGCCAGGCTGGTCTGGAACTCCTGACCTTGTAATCTGCCTGCCTTGACCTCCCAAAGTGCTGGGATTACAGGCATGAGCCACCACGCCCGGCTGGGAATACTGCATTTTAAAAAATGTGTGGCAAACTTAACCATCAGTAGCCCCCCAGGATAAACACTCTCTGTGTGAGCTGGACATGTCCCTTGAAAATCTATACTCCAAATGAGTACATTACCATTATGGTGCAATGAGGTCATTTTTTCCCCAAGTTACCATGCTCACTGGTTTCCACAGGACAGGCAACCTAGCAGGGCACTCCCTCCATGAGGTTACGAAAAACACATTGTACTCCTATAGACCACACAGCACCCTCCTGCATCGTGCTTATTGCCAAATACTGGGCTTCCTGAGGGCTTTGTGTTCAGTCAGAGAGCCAGAAAGTCCAAACCTAGCCAGAAAAATGCACAAGAGCTCAGCAGAAGCAGCTTTAATAGGAGCTTGGGGAACCTTCCATTGCTCCCATCCAGGGAAAGCATGTGTTGTAGCAGAAATAGCACAAACTCTAGCAATGGACAGGCCTCAGGTGATATCGTGGATCTGGCTGGGTTACTGGCTGGGTTGTCTCAGATAAGGTTATGTCCGAGCTTCAGTTCCATCTTTTCATCTCTTTGCAAAATGGAAATGATGAGCATACTACCTACAGTTGAACCCACTGGTCAAAAGCCATTGCCAGGTCTGCCACTGTTAATCTCAAGTGGAAAGTCTGAAAGATTACTGCGGGCAGTCTAAGTACTGGAATCTCTCTGGCTTCAGCCACTTCCCCAGTGGCTGGCATTGTTTCCTCTCTAGATGCAATCTAGAATCCAGGAACCTAGTTATGCATCCTCTCCACTACAGTGTTGGTGGGAATCCTTTTGTATTTAGCTGCTTGGATACTAGAGGAGATCGAAATTCTAGCCCAGTAATTCGCTTCCTAGTTCTTCCTTCAATATCATCAAATCTGATTCAACATGTAACAGAATGTTCAACTCTGTTATTTTATTAGAGAAGCTATCATAAGTTAAAATCACTTCACATATAAAATTTGTAGTATGTTAGACGGTGATAAGGCTATATATAGAGGAAACTGTGCAAGGAAGGGAAAGAAAATGCAGGAGAATGTGAGGTGGTTTTGCAAATATTTGAATAACCTACTGTCTTCTCCTTCAAGTCTTTCTTTAAATATCATCTTAATGAGGTCACCCTGATAACCAGAGTTATATTAAAAAGCATTACTCATGCGGTGGCTCATGCCTCTAATCCCAGCACTTTGGGAGGCTGAGGTGGGCGAATCACCTGATGTCAGGAGTTCGAGACCAGCCTAGCCAACATGGCGAAACCTTGTCTCTACTAAAAATACAAAAATTAGCCAGGCATACTGGTGAGTGCCTGTAATCCCAGCTACTCAGGAGACTGAGGTGGAACAATTGCTTGAACCTCGGAGGTAGCAGTTGCAGTGAGCCCAGATCATGCCACTGCACTCCAGCCTGGGCAATTACATGAGGCCTCATCTGTTTTAATAATAATAGTTTAAAAACCGTTACTTTTGGTCCTCCATAATGTGCTCTACTTTTTCTTTTCTCCTTAAGATTTGGGGCCAAATGTATGTCTTTATTATGTTTATTGCCTATTCTCTGTCTCCACTTGCTCCATGAGGACAATAATACTTGTCTGTTTATTCCTAAGATTCTAGAATATTGCACAGTGCAGAGTAATCAATAAATACATACAGAATGAGTGAGTGAAGAGTGTAGTTGAGGACAGCCTCTCTGGAAAGTTGACAGTGAGGAAAGATGTAGAGTTGGTGAGGGGGTCAGCCCTGAAGGAGGAAGCATGGCCAGGCTGTTGAGGCAGCAGAGAGTCAACTGTGGTTGCAGTGGGACCAACAAGATGGCGAATCACAGAAGAGGGCAGCGAGGGACCAGATGGCATCCAGTCTGTAGGTTATTATCCATAAAAATACTTCGGCATTACTGAGAGTGAGAGGGAAGGCCACTGGAAGTTTTAGAGCAGAGGTGTATGATGATGGGATATGTTTTTAAAAGCATTGCTTTGGCTTCTCTGTTTAAAATAGACTGCAGTGAGTAAGGATTGAAAGAGGCCATTTAAGAGGCCATCGCAATAACCCAGGAGGAAGATGCCAATTACTTGGCCAAGCTGATCGCAGCACAGAGTGGCCAGAGTCTGTATACATGTGAAAGGTAGAGCTGATGGGATTTGCTGACAGATTAGACATGGGGTATGAGAGAAAGATGTTCAGGGTGACTTTAAGGTATTTCACAGAAGCAGTAGTTGAATATAAATCCCATCAACTAGATGTAGTGGCTATGGGAGGCGTTCTTGAGGGAAGAGAAGCAAGTGTTAGGAATCAACACTTTTCTTCCAAATTCCCACCCCTCCCCCACCCAGTCTGGCACACACACATCCCACATCACCTATGTGGATGAGCTGCAAAGGTTAGGATTAAATTCTAGGCCACAATATTTAGCCATCCTTTGAACCCAGGCTGCTTGGCAATAGCACGTATTCACTTTTTTCTACATGTTTTTTTGTTTCCCGAGACTGGTAACATTGAGGACCTGCAGCAGTAATAGATATTTAGAGCTGAAATGACCCTTTATAAATCATTCTAGCATGGTACTTACCACACAAAATTGAATTTCTACATCCAATCAAAGATGCCATTGATTGTAATATGCACCATTATTTTTTGCGTTGCTAAGAAAGAAAAACAGCCACTTGAAATATGATTGATATTTTCTTATTTATCTATGACTTACTTGGACATAGACTTTTAAAAATTCATATGCTCTTATACATATGTAAAACGGAAAATATAAGCAAAGTATTTTTAAAATGTTTTCTTTTATTAGGTTATTAATTACATTTTATTCAATGTTATAAAGTTCTCACTTATGCAACTAGAGTTAGAACATTATGCTCCTAATTAGTATTAAGTTCATCAATTTCATCAATAAATTATAGGAAATATGGATTAGACAAAACAGAAAAGAAAGTAGAAAATAGGCCAGAAATTAAGGGCAGACAATAGAAAATAGGTTTGGCCTCTCCTGCTACCAAATTATGTTTAAGTCTAACACCTATTTTAGATCAACCATTAAAACTAGATAGACTAGCTTTAGTCACTTTGGGTTGTAAATAAAGCATACATCATTGTATGAATGCCTTTAGGCCCTGAAACTTCCTTGTATTCTAAGTCCAACTCCTCTGAAACACATTTCATTTAAACCTATATTAGTTGTGCAACCAAGTAGTACCAAATTCAGAAGCTTAAAGCCACAAACATTGAATATTTCAGTTTCTATGGGTCCCAAGTCCAGGAGTGGCTTACCTGGGTGGTTCTGGCTGGGAGCCTCTCCTGAGGTTGTGTCTCACTGTTAGCTTGGATTGACCAGGGCTGGAGAATCTCCTTCCTAGCTCATCCACATGGCTGTTGGCAGGCCTTAGGTCCTTGCTGGCTGTTGGTTGGAAACAAGTTCCTGGCTACTGGGGCTTCTTTGTAGAGCTGCTCACAACATGGCAGCTGGTTTCTCCTGAGCCAGTGATCCAAGAGAGAGGAAAAGCAAGTGAGAGCCTGAGAAGAAAGTTGCCCCATCACCTTCACAGTATGTTACAGGGCTCAGCAACCAACCCTGCTACAATATAGACAGAATCACACAAAGGTGAAAAGAAGGAAGGTGAGCATTACTGGGGGCTGTTTTGGAGGCTGACTCTCACAAATTTAGTTTTTTGAATTTCCGTGTTTCTCTGCACGATAACTCCCAGTGTACCGTCAAGAGAATTGACAAGGTGGTGGGGCACGGTGGTTCACACCTATAATCCCAGCACTTTGGGAGGCCAGGGCAGGCAGATCACCTGAGGTCAGGAGTTTGAGACCGGCCTGGCTAACATGGTGAAACCTCAACTCTACTAAAAAAAATATATATATATAAAAATTAGCCGGACATAGTGGCTTGCACCAGTCATCCCAGCTACTCAGAAGGCTGAGGCAGGAGAATTGCTTGAACCCAGGAGCCAGAGGTTGTAGGGAGCTGAGATCACGCCACTGCACTTTAGCCTGGGCAACAGAGCAAGTGTACGTATCGGAGGGAAAAAAAAAAAGAGAGAGAGAATTTGCAATGCAATATTTGCTGGAGGCGTGTTTCACTAATACTTCCTTCCATAAAGAAGCTGAGAGAAAGGATTTCTGCTAAGCTACTGGCAGCCATTTTGCATTTGATGTTGGGACTGTATTGATCTTAGCAAGTATCATTGGAAAGTTTTTTTGTGTGTGTCTGAAAACTATTTATTTACCTTAATGTTCCCAGAACCAATCTATGTGCAAGACACATGGTAGGTATTCTATCAATATTTGTTGAATGAATGAACTTCTCAGATGATCTAATCTAATTTCTTCATTTCAGTATTAGCCCATGGTTTCTCAGCCCTTCAAAAACCCTGGCTATCAAAGCAATGATATTTCCTACTTACTAGAGTTGCCTGGTCATCATTGGCAGATGGAAAAATACGTAAGGCAAGAAAGAGGTAGGCGTAAGGATGCAACATAATAAGGCTGAAGAACAGATCCAGCCCCATAGCGTTATTGAAAGGTGTTGCAAAGTCAACCTCCACCAAAATATTTTCTCTTTTGATACTAGCTACCACTACGACCTGATCTAAAACTGGGCATTGCCTTTTTAAAAGGAGTAAGTACTTTTGAGAAGGGAAGAAAATGAAAGGATTCTACCCTGGCTTTGTTAATGAATCAGGACTGAACTGACAAGCATCACTTTGAAATTTCGAATGAGTGTTGGCCTTAGGGCAATGAGATGAAAATGAAGACATTTCAGTAAGAACCAAAAAGAGGGAGCATTAGGGACACAGGCCAAGGATGACAAGAGCATAGACCCACTGTCCCACTGTGCGTCCTTCTCTAAAAGATTGTCAACACATGCTCAAAAAGGATACTGGAATGGTTTATAGATACTATTTTCTGAAGTTTATAGCACGTGTTTTATTTTTTTATATTTCAATTTTCTAAAATTAGAATGCAACGTAATGTGGAATGTTATACTTCTCCTCAAAAATAAGAACTGAATACCTATCCTCAGCAACAACAAAGAGAAAAGCAATGGCACACAGTCAAATTCTAAAATTCAGTGGTTGCTACTTTCCAGGCTGAAATGTATGCTCCAGGAGGGCGCATTATAATTATTTAT
Organism: Cacajao melanocephalus; assembly: GCA_963573385.1. Taxonomy (NCBI): domain Eukaryota; kingdom Metazoa; phylum Chordata; class Mammalia; order Primates; family Pitheciidae; genus Cacajao; species Cacajao melanocephalus. Next base: position 11,788 of record CAUYLG010066053.1, on the reverse strand, counting down.
TTAGTGACACAGTGTTGCTCTATTGCCCCAGCTGGAGTGCAGTGGTGCAATCACTGCAACCTCCGCCTTCCAGGTTCAAGTGATTCTCGTGCCTCAGCCTCCCAAATAGCTGGGATTACAGGCACACACCACCGCATCCAGCTAATTTTTGTATTTTTAGTAGAGACAGTGTTTCACCACATTGGCTAGGCTGCTCTTGATCTCCTGACCTGAAGTAATCCTCCTTCCTTGGCCTCTCAAAGTGCTGGTATTACAGGCATGAGCCACCGCACCCAGCCCAGGAGGGTGTCTTTTAGTTGTTAGTTCTCTATACCTAATTAGCCTAAGCATTAGGCTAGCCCACACTTACTTCAGAGTAAGAAACGGCAGTTTTAACGCTACCATTTCCTGGCACTGTGACCTTAGAGCTTCTTCAGATCTTCATTTTCTGCATCTGAAGAATAGAAGGAGGAATAGAATGTCTGTCTTTGGGTTGTAATGAAAAGGATTGATAAGAGCACTTCATTAACTGGAAGTCGTTGGGTAAATGTAGTTGGTCGTCCTTGTCTTTGAAATTCTGAGTTGATACCGATGCCTCAAGGAACAACCTTTGCTGCTCCCTAGTGGTGGTATGTTTTTCTGAAAGCATAGCCCCAGAAATAAATCAATCTCCTTTCAATTACCCTTGGAGGAGATGCTTTTCTCTTGATACGCTTAAAATTTTATGTGGAACAACTGCATGAACTCATTGCATAAAAATACATGGAGAGGTCGGGTGCACTGGCTCATGCCTGTAATCCCAGCACTTTGGGAGACTGAGGCGGGCAGATCATGAGGTCAGGAACTCGAGACCAGCCTGGTCAACATGGTGAAACTCCGTGTCTATTAATAATTCAAAAATTAGCAGGGTGTGGCGGTGCATGCTAGCAGTCCCAGCTACTCAGGAGGCTGAGGCAAGAGAATTGCTTGAACCCAGGAGACGGAGGTTGCAGTGAGCTGAGATTGTGCCACTGCACTCCAGCCTGGGCGACAGAGCAAGACTCCGTCTCAAAAAAAAAAAAAAAAAAAAAGAATACGTGGAGAATAGTTAAGCAGGGAAAGGTTGAAGTGTTCTTCTCCGCTTGCACCTTCTTAACCTTCTTGGTTTCTCCACCCTTGTTAAGCCTAAATGTCCTCAATGCCCTCCTTGCATCCATTTCTATTGCGTTGTCTTTAACATCTTTGCAAACATAAAGTTTTGGTGAGAAGGAGCAAGTCTATATATAAATTTGTGCTATGGGCACTTTGATAACTCATATTGATGTTCTGTTAACTGTAGGTCTCTTTTCTTTCTAGCTTGCATCATCCTTAAAAATGAAAGTATTTTTTAAATAAAAAATTTTTATTTATATGTAGCTCTTTCTAGATTCCTTTCCCTTTAGTCAACACAAAAGTTTTTCCTGAGGAGGCAAGAATCATGTTTATTCTCTCTCTCTCTCTCTTTTTTTTTCTAGACAGGTCTTGCTCTGTAGGCCAGGCTGGAGTGCAGTGGCTTACTGCAGCCTCAACCTCCTGGGCTCACGCAATCCCCCCACATCAGCTTCCTGAGTTTCTGGAGCTACAGGTGTGCACCCACCAAGCCCAGCTAATTTTCTTTTTAGAGACAGGGTCTCACTATGTTGCCCAGGCTGGTCTTGAACTCTTGGGCTCAAGGGATCCTCCCACCTCAGCCTCTCAAAGTACTGGGATTACAGGCCTGAGCCATGGCATTCCACCTGTTTATTCTTTATTATGTTGATTTAAGAACCCTGTCCTTGCACCCATACTCTCCTGCTATTCATATCCATGCTGACTCAACTCTATAAGCAAATAAAAGAGACACATAAATTTTTTTTTTTTGAGACAAAGTCTCACTCTGTTACCCAAGCTGGAGTACAGTGGCATGATCTTGGTTCACTATAACCTCCACCTCCTGGGTTCAAGCAATTCTCTCACCTCAGCCTCCTGAGTAGCTGGGATTACAGGCACCCACCACCACACCCAGCTAAATTTTTGTACTTTCAGTAGAGACGGAGTTTCACCATATTGATCAGGCTGCTCTCGAACTCCTGACTTCAGGTGATCCACCTGCCTCTGCCTCCCAAAGTACTGGGATTACATGCATGAGCCACTGTGCCCAGCCAGATACACATTCTTAAACGTTGATTGAAAACCTAGCATTAAAGAGCCAAAGTAAATTATATTTTATTCCTTCACAGTAGATGAGGAGAAATAAAAGTAATATATATATATATATACACACACATATATATATATTAAAAGGATAAAATTATGTTTGGGGTTTCACAATATTTGAACTTAAAATTTGTATTTATTTATGGTTGATATCCCTTAATATCTAATGATAAAAAATGTGATAATAAATTATACTGATGCTATTCCCAAATTTTGCTTCTGCTTGAAGGATCTTTTGACATTTAGGTTCAATAACAAATAGATGCAATGTGTGGTCTCTTGGGTCTGATATTTAATCTTAATCCTAAACTAGATTGTTTAAAGGCAAGAAGACATATGACAGATGACGATTGTGTTTCATCTTATAATTGAGCATATGGAGTCTTTCTTCTTACTCCTGAAGGGTGACACATTTTCTGCCCCAAGAAAAACATCCAAGGATTTTATTATGCTCTTATTGTTCCAAGAGATCCAAAATATTTTTCTTTTGCTATTGATTTTTATGTGGAGCTTTTCCAGATATTAGATTGAAGATTTTAGTTTAACCTTGTAGACTGAACTTTTCTTTCAAAATGCTAAGAATAGTGGTTCCAAGTTCTGAAAACATGATGTATCATTAAAGGTTTTATTTTTTCTAAATAAATTCTAAGAAAGTACATCTGATTAAATGAATTCATCTATGTAAAGTGTGGACAACAGTGTGTGGCATGTAGTAGTGATATATAACTATTAGCTACATATTTATACTGGGCATTGTCATAGCTATACATTTGTAATGGGCATATACACATTGCTAAACATCAGTATATTTTGTTGAATAAAGTTGTATCAATAAATCTATACAAATTATTTTCCTCAAAAGTGAATGCAGATGAGGTTTTTTGAAAAATCCTTAAAATATGGAAATTTACTTTCCCAGGTAGTCAGCCATGATATATACTTTAAAAATCTATTTATATATTCAGTTATTTTACTTTGAAAATTACAAAACCGACATATTGGCAAGCAACCCTAAGATAAAACAATATTTTCACATGGTGATCAGTTTTCAGCCCTCAAGCATGATGGGAAAGGGCACAGTTTACCCTCCTCTTCAGAGTTCCATATAGAAATACAAGGATAGTCTGTATTAGGCTGTAGATTACCAAAGCTTTACTGGGGATGCCACCGTTTACTAGGGCTGCCATAACATAATAATACATACTGAATGGCTTAAACCAGAGAAATGATTTTCTCACAGTTCTGGAGTCTAGAAGTTCAGAACCAAGGTAATGGAAGGTTTGGTTTCTTCTGACTTCTCTCTCCTTGGCTGGCAGATGGCTGCCTTCCCGCTGTGTCCTCACATAATCATTCCTCTGTAGGGGCACATCCCCAATGCCTCTCCCTTTTCTCATAAGGACACCAGTCGTTTTGAATTACAGCTCACCCTTATGACCTCATTTAAACTTAAGTATCTCTTTAAAGGCCCTATTTCTAAATATAGTCACGTTATCTCTCACATAGAACTGGGGGTTAGGGCTTCACCATGTGAATTTGGAGGGACACAATTTAGCCCATAACACAGGCCCTGTTCTCCTTTTTTCTAATGTTAATTACACTTTTATTCTTTTGGGGTTTTTTATTACACATTTTTTTTTAGACGGAGGTTTGTTCTGTTGCTCAGGCTGGAGTGCTATGGCACAGTCTTGGCTCACTGCAACCTCTGCCTCTAGGTTCAAGTGATTCTCCTGGCTCAGCCTCCCCAGTAGCTGGAATTACAAGCATCTGCCACCATGCCCGCTAATTTTTGTGTTTTTGGTAGAGACAGGGTTTCACCATGTTGGCCAGGCTGCTCTCAAACTCCTGACCTTAGGTGATCCACCCATCTCAGCCTCCCAAAGTGCTGAATTACAGGTGTGAGCCACTGCGCCCAACCAAATTACACTTCTAAAATAAAGTTTTAACTTTTCTTATTATTAGAAACATAACCAATCCTAGAACTCAAAATCTAGGATTTTAGAATCAGAGGAACTTACATTTCTGATCTAAAGAATTAAAATAGTACAATATACATTTGTCCCTGTATATTACTTAGTAACCTAGAAACAAGAGGAAGATACAAAGAATACATCTGTAAGGATCTGTAAGGATCTTACATAATAAAATCCTTGGATCTGTAAGGTACCAAAATCCTGAATTTATGCAAACTAGATTCTATAAAATCAATTCTGAGTCTCTGGATTTTTTAAATAAATTCTGGCAAAACCAAGTATATATTGGTTACCCCTTTTCTAGTTTCAAATAATTTCTAAAATTTGTAACTTATAGTTGAACCATGCTATATAAATACTAGTTTAAAAGTGTTAATATAAACCTTTTCAAGAAATTCTATGCCTTACCTCAGCTAGCAATTGACAGACAATTCTTAGATTCCATGTAGATCAGTGCTGTCCACTGGAAATATAATGGGAATGACATGTGTAATTTTATTATTTATTTATTTATTTATTTGAGACAGAGTCTCACTCTGTCACCCAGGCTGGAGTGCAGTGTCACCATCTCAGCTCACTGCATCCTGGGTTCAAGCCATTCTCCAGTTTCGGCCTCCCAAGTAGCTGGGATTACAGGCATGTGCCACCATGCCCAGCTAATTTTTATATTTTCAGTAGAGATGGGGTTTCGCCATATTGGCCAGGGTGGTCTCAAACTCCTGACCTCAGGTGATCTGCCTGCCTCGGCCTCCTAAAGTATTGGGATTACAGGTGTGAGCCGCCATGCCCGGCCAACATAGGTAATTTTAAATGTTCTAGTAGCCACATTTAAAAACTAAAGAGAAACAAAGTTAATTTTATTAATATATTCCATTTAACCCAATATATTCTAAATATTGTCATTTTAACATGTAATCAATTAACATGATTAGAAATATTTTATATTATTATTGTTCTAGTCTAAGTCTTCAGAATGTGGTGTTTGTTTTATACTTACAGAACTTCTCAGTTCAGGTTGGCTATGTTTCAAACTGCTCAATAATCACATTTGGCTCATTGCTACTAGAATACAGTGAAGATCTAGATAGTTGGTTACTTCAACAGTCAACAACATATGATATTAGGTGTGGTTCCATCCTACCCTTTGCTAGTGTGTTTCCGAAACGAGCATATTTGTTTACTTTTAAAAATAGCTTAAGATGTCTTAAGTTACTTCTACAGATTTCAAGTCAACTGGCTTCCACAAAAATGACATTGCTTACTTGATAATAATGTTTGAAAGTAGAATGGCCCAAGATTTGGTTAATTCAAAGCCTTCATAATGGCATAAAAAATCCCAGGCTCCTCTCATCTTTCTTAAACGTTAAGATTCTCTCATAACAGATGGCTATCATGGTTACTATAATCATATCCAATAGAAGAAAAGGCATTGCATCTTCCTTAAGCTTCCTTCCAAGAGATAGAAAAAATTTTCCCAAAATATCCACTTAATACAGAAAAGACAGTAAAAAAGAACCAGAGGAACAAAAAAAGTTAGATATATAGCAAAACTAATAGCAAAATGGCATAATTAAATATATCAATAACAACATTAAATGTGGGCCAGGTATAGTGGCTCATGCCTGCAATTTCAGCCCTTTGGAAGGTTGAGGTGGGAGGACTGCTTGAACCTAGGAGTTAGAGTATCAGCCTGGTCAACATAGCAAGACCTTGTCTCTGCAAAGAATGAAAAATTTAAAAATTAGCTAGGTTGAGGTGGCAGGATTGCTTGAGCCTAGGAATTCGAGTGTGTAGTAAGTTATGATTATGCCACTGCACTGAGCGACAGAGCAAGAGCCTGTCTCAAAACACCACTACTAACAACAAAAAACATTAAATGTAAATGGACTAAACAATCAAACTAAGAAGCAGAGATTGTAAAATTTGTCCTAGTTTGGACAATAAATTATGGTTCATCTAAAAATAATATGTTTTTATTCGGTTGTAATGTCATTAATAGGTAAAAACTCATATTGAAATTCTAATTATAGTGACATAATTGTAGGACTTTCTCAAGGACAATTCTAAGGAATTCCACCCAGAATTTGGTGTTTTTGTAAAGTATTAAGGTATCTTTCTCATTCTTGGAATCAGAGATTGAAAAACAAGGATATTCAATGAGCCATTGATGAGGATATTGACCTTAGCAAAATAATGTAGGAGTTGAGGTAGAAAACAAAGACTGTGAACCAGGTCCCCAAATCTCTGTGGATGAATGTCTGTGTCCATGAATTGGAGGTGATGGAGACTAGGAGTAGAGAGCAGTAGAGACAGATCTTTCTTTTTTTTTTTTGATATGGAGCTTTGCTCTTGTTGCCCAGGTTGGAGTGCAATGGCACGATCTCAGCTCACTGCAACCTCCGCCTCCTGGGTTCAAGTGATTCCCCTGCCTCAGCCTCCCAAGTAGCTGGGATTACAGGCATGTGCCACTATGCCCAGCTAATTTTTTGTATTTTTAGTAGAGACGGGGGTTTCTCCATGTCAGGCTGGTCTCAAACTCCCAGCCTCAGGTGATCTGCCCACCTCGGCCTCCCAAAGTGCTGGGATTACAGGCGTGAGCCACCCCGCCCGGCCAGAGACAGATCTTTTAAACCTCTATAGTGTGTTATCTACTAGTTATTGTATTATGCACTCAGATAAGCACAGAGAAATAAAATGTAGTCCCTGTCCATAAAGGGGGGTTCAATGTGATAGGGCAGACAGCTTTCTGAAGAAATGAATGTGATCCTTTCACAGTTAATAAGCATGATGTTTGGGTTTTTCACATGCATCTGTGAGAAGTACCTTCCTCAAACCCTGTTACAATGGTGGCTCACATCTGTAATCCCAAAACTTTGGGAGGCCAAGGTGGATCTCTTGATGCCAGCAGTTCGAGACCAGCCTGGCCGACATGGCAAAACCTGTCTCTACTAAAAATACAAAAATTAGCCAGTCTTGGTGGGCCATGCCCGTAATCCCAGCTACCTGGGAGGCTGAGGCCCAAGAATCACTTGAACCCAGGAGACAGGTTGCAGTGAGCCGAGATTGCATCACTGTGCTCCAGCCTGGGCAACAGAGCAAGTCTCTGTCTCAAAAACAACAACAATAACAAACAAAGAAAAAAAAATCCTTGGCTGGGCGCAGTGGCTTACGCCTGTAATCCCAGCACTTTTAGGGGTATGAAGTGGGCAGATCATGAGGTCCGGTGTTCAAGACCAGCCTGGCCAACATAGTGAAACCTTGTCTCTACTAAAAATACAACAATTAGCTGGGTGTGGTGGCACATGCCTGTAGTCTCAGCTACTCCGGAGGCTGAGGCAGGAGAATCGCTTGAACGCAGGAGGTGGAGGTAGTCGTGAGCCAACATTGTGCCACTGCAGTCCAGCCTGGGCAACAAAATGAGACTCTGTCTCAAAAAAACAAAACAAAACAAAACAAAACCTTGTTACAACATCAGAACATTGGCACATTACCTATTTAATATTAAAAAAAGGAAAAAGGAAACAAACGAATGAGTGTAATTCAATGATACACGTGTTATAATTAAATAAGCTCCTGGATCAAAAAAGGGGAAAGAATCAGTACATGACATGGATGATATAGCAATCAAGAGAGGCTTTAGAGAGAGAGAGGTAACATAAGACCTATTTGCTCTTGGATTCATTCTGACATTTTATTTGTAGAAACATTGGTAGTAGGAGTCCAGGTGTTGAGAAAGCTGTAACAACGATTAATGCTGATGGTGGCTATTCAGCAAAGTGTGAGATATGACAGAGACTGCAGTTAAGTGGTTGACATAACTAATCTGAAATAAGAGGCAGAGGCCAAGCACAGTGGCTTATGCCTGTAATCCCAGCATTTCGAGAGGCTGAGGCAGGCAGATCGCGAGGTCTAGAGTTTGAGACCAGCCTGGCCAATATGGTGAAGCCCCATCTCTACCAAAGATTCTCAAAAAAATTAGCTGGGTGTGGTGGCTGAGGCAGGAGAATCACTTGAACCCAGGAGGTGGAGGCTGCAGTGAGCCGAGATCACGTCACTGCACTCCAGCCTGGGTGACAGAGCAAGATTCAGACTCAAAAAACCAAAAAACATTAAATGCTTTCTTGAACAAATTTTCTTTTGCTTTTTTTCTCTCTCAGGTTATCTACTAGACCTAATTAAGCAAGCTTATCTTCTTCCAGGCTTCAACTACTACTTGAATTTCATTAACTTTCCACATTTATTTATCTTTAACCTCACTTTCATTCCTGAATCTCATTTGTATTTCCAACAATTTGCTGTATGATTTTGACTGTGTCCTCCAATTATCTAGACTTTAAAATCAATATTTAGAAACTCAAACATATTTACTCAACCACTCACACCGACCTTACATTAAAATAAACACATGCCTTGGGTCTCATCAGACAGACAGAAAAAAAAAAAAAAAGAAAGAAAGAAAGAAAAAACACACATGCCACAACTGTTCTTTCTCTTACGTATATTTTTATATTTTGGGTATTGCCTCAGCAGCTACTCGTATGACAAAGCTAGAAATGATGGCATCGTCCCTAGTTCTTTTCTGTCTAATATTTCCTATATCTAATTGATCCCCACATCCTGATTTTACTTCTTTTCCACCTTCTTATGTGTGAGTGGCTGCAAAACCTTCCTAACCAGTTTCTCTACTTCCTGCTATTCCAATTCATTCTTTGTATTATTGTCAGCTTTATATTTCCAAACACCTCCAGAACCTTCAAGAATAATGTTTGAATTTCATAAGAGGTCCTAAATTAACTTAATCTTCTGAACTACGGTACAGAGGAATTTTGCACCAACCTCCTGGGAATCACTTTATATAACAAACTACATCCATTTGAGCAGACAAACCCTTGGAGCAAGTCAGCTCAAGATGGTGCAGCTTTATTAATCCTTGAAGTCCAATAGGAGATCCAGGATTTGGAAGGGAGATGGAGGTTTTTCAGAGAACGTGATGAGTTTACACAAGAAACAAACAACATAAGGGCAAAATCAGATTATAGCACCTTCAAAGAACTGAAACAACTCATGTACATTAAATATTTTAAAGTATATTAATATGATTTCAGGGTCTTTGAGCTTCCTGTAGGAGATGTGTGAAGTAAGAAGAAAAGAAACGAAAATGTAATCGTTATAGTGTATATATGTTCTTTCTGTGTTTCTGAAACAATAATGCTATGATAAATGACTGGTGAAAGATGCATTCTTATCTTTGTGAAAACATCTCCCATTTCTGAGACTAGCTTGCTGGTGACTAGATCTTTGAAGACATACTTTGGTGCCCAGAAATATACCTGATTAGCTAGACCAAGGGAACCAAGAAGGAGATTACATCTCTATTTTACTCTTATTAGTCTCTTTGCAGTTTGTACTTTCAGTAGGCTACCTGTACTTAATTTGCTTCTTAAAATATGATGAAGACTGCAGAAAAAATATTATGACCGTATTACACGTAAAGCAACAAAGGTTCCCAAAAGATGGAGTGACTTGGCCAGGATCACAAAGCTAGTAAAAAACTCATTTACTCTTTATGCCATTAATATATTAAGTCCTATCAAGTCAGGATTCTAAAACTATGGTAATTAGAGTAAATATCTTTGTTTTTATTTTTTGAGACAGAGTCTCGCTGTGGTTGTGCAGGGTCTGTTGTCTCAGCTCACTGCAACCTCTGCCTCCCGGGTTTAAGCGATTCTCCTGCCTCAGCCTCCCAAGTAGCTGAGAGTACAGGCACCACCACCATGCCTGGCTAAGTTTTTGTATTTTTTTTAGTAGAGAAGGTGTTTCGCCATGTTGCCTAGGCTGGTCTTGAACTCCTGAGCTCAGGCAATCCACCCACCTTGGCCTCCCAAAGTGCTAGGATTACAGGTGTGAGCCACTGTGCCCAGCCTACTTTTTGTATTTTTAGTAGAGGCGGGGTTTCACCTGTTGGCCAGGTTGGTCTTGAACTGCTAACCTCAAGTGATCCCCCTGCTTCAGTCTCCCAAAGTGCTGGGATTACAGGCATGAGCCACCACGCCCCGCCTGTTGTTTTTAAAAAAAATTTTTTTAAGAGACAGAGCCTTGCTCTGTAGCCCAGGCTGAAATGCAGCCGTGTAATCGTAGCTCACTGTAACCTTGAACTCTGGGCAAAAGGGATCCTCCCACTTCAGCCTCTCAAGTAGTTAGCCCAGGCTGGTCTCAAACTCCTGGCCTCAAGTGATTCTCCTATCTCTGCCTCCCAAAGCACTGGGATTACAGGGATGAGACACCACACCAGGCCTCAGGGTAAACGTCTTTAAATGAAAGAGTCTGTAATGAAAGAGACTACAAAATCAGTTTAATGCTATGTTTTCTCTTTCTATTAATATTGTTTTGTTATACTTTATGTGTCTACATTTTCATTCCATCATGAGCTCCTTGAGGACAGTGCTTAGGTGACATCTCTGTCTTCTGACACTGTTACTGACACTGTGTTTCTGGCATTCAGGCAGAAAAGGCTCAGTAAAAACGTATTGAATCAAATAAATATTTGTAATTTACATGACAGACAAATGCCTGATGCCTAAGCAACTGTTTATTTCTCCTTATCAATAAATGTCAGCATTGTTTTCTCCTTTCCCTGCTTTCAATTGAAAGCTGTAAAACCTAATGGTGACTGGCCAAGGAAATTTCCTTTTTAAATTCAAAGTTGGCAAACACACTGAAGACACTGCAATAATCTTAATACATTCCTCTTAGGAATGTGAGAAGTATTCAGAGCAAAGAGTTAACATATTTAGAGGTCAAAAATTGATTTTAGTAAGTAGGTATTTATTTTGGGGAGTAAAGAGATGGGAAGAATTAGAGAAAGAGGAATAGCAAAAACAAATAGCATGTGGATAATGAGAAAATGACTCCGTTTCATAGCTGTGAGCCCAGACTAAAAAAAAAAGAAAAAAAAAAAGGGCTGGGCTTGGTGGCTCACGGCTGTAATCCCAGCACTTTGGGAGGCCGAGGCAGGCGGATCAGCTGAGGTCAGGAGTTCAAGATCATCCTGGTCAACATGGTGAAACCCTGTCTCTAAAAAAATTAAAAAAAGAAAGAAAAATTAAAAAAGATAAGCAATGTTATTTTTTTGTAATATACTTCTAATAAAGAACATTAAAAAAGACTTGTAGACCGCAATATGTATTTATTTTGTGGCAAATATGTCATTTTTAGAAAGAAACAAATGTGTACAATTTTGCTTTCCTTGTTTTTAATGAATTAAGTAAGTTATTCCCTATCCCCTTTTAACTGTTGTTATTCCTCTAATCCAAGCATGGGGAAAAGGAATATTTACAGGTTTGCAAGAAGACACCATCTTTAAGCAGCATTTAGGCACTTTTACAATGCTGCCTAAATATTACAAGATAATATTATAAATTAATTTATAATATAAAAATTAATTTATATATAATATAAATTATTTATAAATATATATTTATATATTATATAATATATATATTATATATTATATATTTATAAATTAATTTATATATTATATATTACATTATATATATTATATAATTTATATATATTATATAATATATATTTTATAATATATATATTTAATACATTAATTATATATT